>PNEQ01089195.1:0-48039 GCA_003012365.1 Medauroidea extradentata | reverse complement strand
TAACAATTGTATCCTTGTCTTTCAAATGTTATACAGGCTGAACAACAAAATTAATTTATTCATCATTACCTGGTAGTTGTTTCATTGTTATAAACTTACTAAGTTATCAACTTAAAAAATTAAAGCTAGCCTATATAAACTAAAAAGAAAACCGTTTCAAAAGCTTAGCAAATAAATAGCCTACATCCCTAATATATAACTGCCAGTGATATTAGCAAGGTGTTTGATAGCAAAGGCCTAAATCATAAAATATTAATCATAAAATCTATCAAATAGGCCTACGTATTATGGTGGTACTACATGAAAAATCTTCATTACTTCATATGGCAAGCTGAGACAATTATCAAAATAATACTACCATATATTTTTTTCATAACCTTATGTACACTATGGTACATACTACTGCTGTTCTGTTTAACAAGTAGTCATGAAACAATAGGCATGTAATTGCTTCCCTATGGCCAATCCAGAATGTGAAGTCGGCAGTTGGCTACTAATGTATACATTTTGCTTTGAGACAGGTCAGACACTATGAAAATGCACATTCTTCTAATATGGAGCCTACATTAGTTATTATTAGTAACCTTTACTTTTGTTATTCACGAAAACGTATTTCGAATTTCAAAATGGCCACGATGAAATCTTGCAAACATTTAACATGTATTCTGAAAGTTTCAACATGTATTTTGAAAGTCATGCATCAGTGTAGATCTCGACTCAACAGTATTGCTGGAGGATACAGCGAGGAGACTTTGAAAAAGAGCTTACGAAGACTAGAAGTTACGCTTTTAAATTTATGCATAATGTTTTTCAAAATTCCAACATTATTGCAGTTCATAGGTTATACAGATAGGCCTAACATAAACAATTGCTGCTACCAAGTCCCCGACTGCAGACAACGAAACTACAGAACTGCACCACTGACAATACACATGGTCATGTATGCGACTGCCAACTGAGAAGTCCTATGTAAAAATTTTTGTTAGGTTAGGAATTTTAGGTAGTTAGGTTAGTTTAAATAAGATTGTATTAGTTAAGTTAGGTATCATAACTTTACCTAACATAATGTAATGTTAGGTCAGGTTAGTTACCTAATCTATTCTAACTTAAACTAACCAAATCTAACTTAAACTAATCTAAACTAACTTAAATTAACTTAACAACCTAAACTGACCTAACAAAAAATTTTTTTACGTAGGACTACTTAGGATGTCACTGGAAACATTTTTCATCAATAAACTTTATGTCTAAAATGAATAGTTTGGCCGATACACAATAAGTGGCTAAACTTGATATTTAGTCATATACTAAAAACAAAAAAAAAACAACACTGACATCCCCGAGATGTCACCGAGAGATACGTTACGGCAACGTCAGAAGAGACACTGGAACCGACGTAGGACGTGTTGCACATTGACTTAACTTTTCGAAAATCAATTAACTCTCGCACATATCATAACCACTACAGAAAACATATCAAAATCATAAGAGTCGTGACCAAAATTTCTTCCAAGAGACAATGAAACAACTTCACAAATCTAATCAGCACAATTTATACGATTAGCTAGCTATGCCGATTACACAGCAAATATATTATTCGTCTCACGCACCCCGTTCACTAAAGTACGAAAATAAATAAATACGTACATCCTTGGGTGAGGCAAATATCGAGGTCACAAACTGACGTCCCCAAGACGTCAGCAAAGGGACGTAGCGTCGACAAGGACACGTAGCACACTTTCTTAATAACGGACAAAATGAAGAGAAAACTGACACAAAACACTCTCAAATAATCTTAGGCCTGACAAAACTGCATAAAACGCTATAGCATATACAATTTTACTTACCAAAACTAGTCCACATAACAAATAGAACACACAAACATTTACAAGTATTTTTCGTTAACCTCATGCCATTTTGTTTACAGTCTCGCCAACATCGCAAAGTGACTTGGGTGAACTGTATATAGAGGATTTTAATTATTTCGAATATTAATTACATATTTAATAAAAGCAATGCATATTTTCAGAGTAAAAGTAAAAAAATTTATAGCTAAAATGGATGCCATTTCTTTTTAAAACGGGTTTATCTGGAGTGTTAAACAAGTTGGTCGAAAGTTTGACGTCGTGGCAACGTCACGGAAAGTCATGTACGCGATCGGAACACGAGGTCCCTAAAAAACACGTCGCTGCGACGTTGAAAATAGACACATACTTAATGGTTTCAACGAACCACGTCGATTCGACGTCATTTTTTGTGACGTGACCACATTTTGACATTGCCACGTCCCGGTGACGTCCCTGCGACCAAGTGTGCTGTATGGGAAATAATGTTTTTTTGAGGTTGAATTGTAACTTGCTTATGTATTTAAAAATAATGGATACAGCTTCCCAAACGTTAAATTCACACAATGTTTAAGCTAAATCGTGAAAAAACTAAGGAAATATTATCAGACGTAAATCTTGGTAGATGTATCAACATGCTAAAAATATATTATTAATTTACTTCTTGTTTTTCTTTTATCGCGCACTGGCTACATTTACACCAAAAACAAAAGAGAAATTATGTATATGTTTTTACAACAAAATAACAAGAAAAGACAACAGGCATCACTGATACCAACATGCATCCTGTCAACTTCTTTACACCCCTCCTCAATTTGAAGTTGTGTTTAGCTTTCAACAACTTTGAATTGAGTGCAGAACACTTATATGGATAAGATATTCTACATGTCCCTCAACATTTTGAATTTTGATACTGGCAATGCCTTTGTAAAAATGTCAGCAGAATTTTCTTCAGATTTTACATACTTGACATTAAGTTCATTCTTTAACACCACATCTTTGACAAAACTGACTCTAATGTCTATGTGTTTGGACCTCTTTGAATTTTCATGGTTGTGTATCATGTGTATAGCACTTTGGTTGTCAGAATATAATACAGGCACACTTTCTGTAGCAGACACACTTTGTAGCAAGCCTTGGAGTTGGAGGACTTCATAAGTTGTCTGAGCTGCTGCCACATACTCCGTCTCAGCCGTTGACAGTGCCACATTTTGTTGCTTGACGGACTGCCATGATACAAGGTTACCTTTGTAAAACACTGCTGACCCACTGGTGCGCTTCCGATCTTCTTGATCTCCTGCCCAATCAGTGTCTGTGAAGGCTGTCAAGTTTTCCTGCTCATTCTTCTTAAACACCAGTGCATAGTTTTTTGTGAGACTCAAATAGCGCTGGATTCGTTTAGCTGTGGTCCACAAACAGTTTGTCGGTCTATCGAGTAACCTGCTTAGATATGAGTTTGCAAACGCAATGTCAGGCCTGCTCACCATGCACAAATACATTAAACAGCCAATGAGCTGTCTGAAGGGAACATTTACCACATCCCCAGTAGGGAATTGGACTAAGTCATGTGCCATTGGGGTTTGAATTCCATTACACTTGTCAATTCCACATTTCTGAATCACATCTTCGATCATTCGTTTTTGTGAGATTGTGATGATGTCCTCATCTCTCACAATGTCCATACCCAAGAATGAATGCAGTGGCCCTAGGTCCTTTGCATTAAATTCTTTTTTCAAAGGACAAACAAAATCTGATACTTCCCCTTCAGTTCCAAACAGAAGGATGTCATCTACAAAAATGATTAGATTTAGGTTGTTCTTGCTGTAGAGACAGGCATCCCTAACTGAGAATTCCCATCCTACTCTTGTTGCAAATGCATGGAACCTTTGGTTCCAACACTTTGGAGCACCTTTCAGCCCATATAGTGCTTTGTTTAACTTCAAAATCTTTGTTTCACAGTGCCCTCTGGCCTCTTGATGTAGATGTCTTGCTTTAACTCACCATTTAGGAAAGCCGTCGGTATGTCGAGTTGTCTGAGTTCTAGATTTTTATTTAGCGCTAGTGACAGCATTGTTATGATTGTTGTCATTTTTGCTACGGGAGAGTACACATCATAGTTACAGCTTTCTTGAAATCCTCAAGCCACTATTCTTGCCTTTTTCATGCCATTCTGTTTTGTTCTGAAGATCCACTTTGTGTCAATGGGTTTTATTCCTTCGGGTAACGTGGCTGGCTCCCATGTACGAAATTTCTGGTAAGCTTCAAGCTCTTTCTTTATAGCCTCTTCCCAGCCTTCACCTGCTACAACTGCTTCATCATATGTGTCTGGGTCTCCAGACATTAGGCAATAAGCACTGTATAACTCAAAATCTTTAAGCCTTTCCGGAAGAGACACGGTCCTCCTTAGCCTTGGTTTTTCTAGTAGAGTGCTTATGCCACTTGGTTCATTTTTGAAACCTCGAAAGTCTTCACTCTCATTAAAGTCTGTGGCTTCTTCTGTCTCATTTGGTATTGTCGTTTCTTCACCTTCTGCTGTTTCTTCTACAATAATCTTTAAATCTGGTTTAGCAATGTATGTTTCGGAGAATTTCACGTCTGTCTCATCAAATGTGACATCACGTGACACTTCAATGCATTCTGAGAGTGGATCCCACAACCTGAACCCATTTGGGCTGTATCCTACCATCCTCATAGGCTTTGCTCTCGAATCCAGTTTTCCCTTCTGTGGTAATTTCACAGCCCAAGCCTTCGCTTCAAAGACCATCAGTTTTGATAGATCAACCCTTCCATGATAAGTGCTTGATGGGATTCCTCTTATTCAGTACGGTTGTTGGTGATTGGTTGATTTGGTATGCAGCTGTCCTTATTGCTTCACCCCACAAGGTCTTAGGCAAGTTTGTGTCAACGAACATGCTTCTTACCTTGTTTAGAAGAGTCTTGTTCATTCTCTCGCTTACTCCATTGCTTTGTGGACTGTATGTAGCGGTGTATTCTAACCTGATTCCTCTGTTAGAAGAAAAAGATTTTATGTCTCTGGATGAAAACTCCCCTTCATTGTCACAGCACACACGACAGACAGCGTTTGTTCCAAGCTGGGAGTTCAACTGATTTATGTGGCATTTTAGATTTTCAGCTGCTTCCGCCTTACTATGCAGAAGATATACCACTACAAAATGAGAGAAATCATCAATAATGGTTTGGTAATATTTTTCACCATTCATAGTGGGAGGGTTTACTGGTCCACCCACATCAGTGTGTAAGAGCTCACCTATTCTTCGCGACCTAGACACTTCAACTGTAGGGAACGGTTGTCTTTCTGCCTTTCCCTGACGACATGAATCACACACTTTTCTCGAACTTGGTAGGCCCATCAGTTTCAGGCCTTGACGATTCAGGTGCCCTAGCCGTCGATGCCACAGATCTTATGTCTCGGCCAGAGTGCAATTTTCTGTCTTACACAATGTGAATTCAGCAATGTACAGTTTTCCTGTCATACCACACATGATGCTTGGACTGTTTTTGTCAACTATTTCAGCGACATTTTAATGGAAAATTACTTTCTCTCCGGACTGTACTATCTTCGCAACTGACAACAGATTCAGAGTTAGGTTGGGAACTAGAAAAGCTTCAAATTTGATTATTTGTTTGTCCTTATGCAGTTTGAGGGTTCCAATCTGTGTTGCTTGCAGCTCTTCCCCATTGGCGACTTTTATATTTACAGGCTGTTGTACATCTTTGACGTCACACATACACCTTTTCAAGTTTAAACTGACTAGATGGTCTGTGCACCCTGAATCGAGTACAAACTTTATACTGTCCCGTTCACCAAATAGCACTGTTTCTTTGATTGTTGCCACAAAGGTAACCTCCTTATTTCGACGCTCTTCATTTTCATGACACAGATAGTTGCCTCTACTTGCACTTTCACATTGACTTGCCCTCCCACGATTTAAAATTTCTCGAATAGTTTCTGTAACCTTGGTCGGGATTACTGTAACAACGTTGATTTCTCCAACCTTGGCTACCATAACCTCCACCACGACCACGGCTTGTGCCAAAATTTTCACTCAAGTATTTACTACCACTTTCAGGCCGTCTTGGACATTCTTTGATGAAATGCCCTAGTTCACCACATTCAAAACACCTCCTGTGTTTGTCACTTAACCTAACATTGAATAAACTTTCTGCTACATTTGGCTTATGAATGTGGTTTAGTTTCATTTCAGCATCTAGAAGTCGTGACTTTACAAAATACAACGTCAGATCAGTGTCTATAGTTTCCAGCACTGTCATAACATTTTCGTATTTGTCTGGAATCGTTAACAGTAGGTGGCAGACAACATCGTCTTGTTCGAGCTTTGAGCCCATTGCCTCTAGGTCACTCACTAATCCGTCGAATTTATTGAAGTGGTCTTGAAGTGAAGTCATGCATTTTAGACCTAACAGCTTCTTCCGTATCAACAGCCTCAAAATCGTGCTTTTTCTCTCAAATACGTTTGTTAGTGCTGTTAGCATCCCTCGAGCAGTTTCACTATCCCGGACATAGTCAATATGTCGATAGCTTACACAGTTAATGATAGCGTTCTTTGCCTTTTTATTTGCTGCTTCAACATCTTCTTTCTTGGCCGTACTCACATCGTCCGTCACAACCCATTTCACTCCCTTTTCGTCGAGCAGACACAGTACCCTAAACTTCCAATTTCTGAAATTTGTGTCAGTTAGTTGTGGATAGGTGGTCGTCGGAACACTAGATGCCATCTTCTCGTTTTTCAGCACACAGTCACCAAATGCTTTGCCGCGCGCTCAGTTTTCAGTCCAATACTTCATTATAAATAGCGCACTGTATAAATTGATTTATCACTGCCGATGCTTGTCACCTTGACTGGGCCCATAACATTTTATTAATTTACTTCTTGTTTTTTATTTATCGCACACTCGCTATATTTACACCAAAAACAAAGAGAAATGATGTATATGTTTTTACAACAACATAACAAGAAAAGAAGACAGGCATCACGGCTACCAACATGCAGCCTGTCAACTTCTTTACAACTGAAACATTCGTCATGCAGTTTGCAAAGCCTAAATAATGTTTTTTTGAAGTTGAATTGTAACTTGCTTATTTATTTAAAAATAATGGATACAGCTTCCCAAATGTTAAATTCACACAATTTTTAAGTTGAATCGTGAAAAAACTAAAAAAATTATATCAGACGTAAGTCTTGGTAGATGTATCAACATGCTAAAAATATACCAATTATATTTTTAAAGTAAATACAATTTCAATTACGAACAAAATAAACATTGTTGTTTATCGAAAGAATGATATCACAGATGTGCCAGAGATGTAGTTGCTAGGCAACATACATTGCAGTAATGTTTTCTAATTTAACGTTCTGATATTATCTATTTACTGACAAAGAAAATATTTTATTGATTACTGACACTGTTCTCTTATAGTTCACGGACACTGGCGAACTGTCAATGATATCAGTAAAATTAGTGAATAACGGAAGGCAGTCAGGAATTGTTTTGTTTATACTGGTTTGGTCTTCGAATTTGAAAAATATTTTACGTACATTGCGGAGAACTTGTGTGAACTTCTAATATCGCTACCAAGATAATTTATTTTCCTAGCTAACCTGCCGAGGAAAGACGGATAAATACAACAGGAGAATAATGGCGAGCGCGAGGCGATTAACAAGATGGCCATAGCAGTTGCGAAAATTGTGTGACTAGTTTAAGCTAATACAAATTTTACACTTTGAGCAAAACCATATTAATGTGAGGTATTATGACATGAAAATGTAACTGCGGGTGAATGAATTTGGTTAAATAGAAAACAAACTGTTTAGGCCATTCTGTTCTTCGGAAAACGAGTCTCAAACCAAGCAAATTCGTGATCGAATCTGATTATAAAAGAGTGCTTTGTATATCCACTGTTTGTTCCAAATTTGTTTAGCATCTTCTAAAATTAAAATAGTATTGATTGCTACCGTAACTATAGCCACTTTTAACTTTTGTAATATAAATGTCTCGAGCCTTAAGTATGTTTTGATACGTTTTCGTAACCTCAAATTGTGTAGGCTTCTCGAGCATGTACAGGGATGTAGGAAGTGTGAAGTTTCAATTTTTATAAGCTACAGAGGAAATATGTCACAATATTACTGTTACAAACATGTTTTAATTGTGTTCTGAGGTGTGAGGAAAATAAAAGTTAATTAGTTTCGGGACTTTATAATTCATTGTGGTGGATACTTCTTAATTTTGGTTGTTTTGCGATGTTCGTGAATAACTAAGTGCTTTGTTTACTCGAAGCAGCATTTTTAATGCAAGTGAAATAGCTTTGTTTCACAGTTCTATTTATACATATTTATGTCTCAAATAGAAAACTTACGGCCTAAATTTTTATATTTGTACTGGTTTTAATTTGAGCAACTTAGTTGGTTTTTAATTCCACTGAAGTTTCGTAATTCGTGTAACTTGGTATTTATGATTGCATTTCTTGAAATAGGCCTACAAATGGCTTTCGTCGTGATCATGATACCTACATTATTTCTAAGTAATTCAGTGCTAACATGTTTCATGTCATTCGTACAAGGATTCTGCAATAAATTTAACTGGCTTTGTAAGTATTCAACGAGTTAGGTTTGATTTGTGTAGATAGCAAACATGTGAAGAGTTTTGAAACAAGTCTCATGAAAGACTATAAACTAAAAGTTAAGCCCTCCAATATTCTGAAATAGTAGCGAGAATCCCAAAATAGTATCTATTAAATAATCACACGATAAACTAAACTCTTAACTTTTATAATTTTGTCTCATATGTTGACGATAATATTAATTTTAAGTTTAGTGTACTTACATGGTTCTTGTCTTGTAACTTAAGTGAAATTCCCATACCCTAATACAGACTGAATATGTTATAAAATGTCATTATATCACCTTTCACTTGTAAAGGTTTTAATTTTTCGTACGTATTTGGTAAATAATACGGAAAAAATATCAATGTAGCACACTTGTCAACATTAATGTAAAAGCACCACCAAAACTCATAACTACCTGGTAGCTAACAAGGGATTAAAAACTGATGATATAACACAACTGGACTTTTAACAAGAGAGTAAGCTAACGCAGGTTTTACTAACAGCCTGTTAGTTTAAAGTTGATACAGTAGGTCCTAAGTTTTTTCTTTTCTCAGACTGTCCCAACTCATTTTCCAATTCGTGTTTCACATTAGGGACATGACTTAGTAGCCTGCAACGTTTTGTTGTAATTTAAGATATTCAGAGTTACGGATATAGAATAAAAACGTAATGGGATTTATTTCAGGAGGAGATTATTTAAAACATTTTATGTTTGGGGAATGTCGGCGGGTGTTTAACCGTCTATTGCGACAAGAGCTTTAGGTTGACTAAACTCGTTAAGGTATTTTCCGTTTCAGTGTTTCCTTACTAGTTTCAGCTGATCCATGTTTCTCGAATTGTGCAATAGTTCTGTAGGTAGTGATTTTAGTGTGAATGCCAATGAATGAATTAGTAAAAATGGTTTTACTATCCTGGTTAATAGATGATGAATTTAACAATTATTAATAATGTAAAAACCTATGTGGTGTTTTGCAGGTGAATCAAATACAGCATAATATTTATTTCATGTAGAGAAGTAGTCTCACTTTGGTCCTAAATTATTTCATATTCTGTGTGACAAAATAAATGCAGTTGTAAAATATAAAAGGAACTTCTTAGGAACTTGCAAGTACATTTCGATGAACTTGAACTGGAACGAGTTCATTTTCTAAAAAGGAACTTGAACTGGAACTAGTTTCTATTTTACATAAAGGAACTTGAATAGGAACTGGTTACTTTTAAAAAGGAACTTTCCAAGCCTTGGGTACCGTATTTATGGGTACAGTATTTATGAATCTCCGCTCTCTAAACGTCGTGCTTGATGTAATAACATTAGTGTTTCGTTAGAGCCATAGTTTGAAGTGCACCATAGAGTTATTAACTCAGTATCGCACTTATTATAGAATAGATCTTTATTGTTCTGTAGAACATTTACATACTATAGAACTCGTCAAAATTGATTTACTATTATACATAAATATGTACATATATAAATACAAACTCATAATAACAAAACAAATCTTACTAATATATGCTACCAATGCCATATAATAGTAAAAGTAACACAGAAATTGATAAGATCAAACAATCAAGATCTGATATACACACAAAAATGCAAAAGAAAGTACATTAGAAAAACATATATACATGTTTTTTTTTACTGGTATGATTGTGAACAAAATTCGTCAGTTCTGTAAAAAGATTTTTCAACAATAAACTCAAATAGTTTACATTTAAATAATGAATAATGATCTGTGTCTTTCAAGTTTGCTGGCAATTTATTAAAAAATCTTATACCAGTGCTATTTAGTGATGCGGACGAGGAGGGTAGCTTGATGCGTGTAAATATTAGATGCCCAATATGCTCACATACGCACTTATTAAACATAATTAAATACTTACATAGTGTGTACACAAATTATAAATGTTAACATAAATACTCTGTTACATTTATTAAATATAAATATTTTAGTCTGCTTATAATCTGTGCACAGTTATGTGTGTGGATAGCATTTTTGGCTTCGTAGCCCTGAGGTGGTTATACCTTGGTTCAAATCTTCTCAAAGTTTGCAATTTTTTATTTACCTTATTGTTGTTTAATACAATTTAATGTTCCAAAGCAATAACCGGATTGTTTTTAAGTTATATTTTTATGTTACTGTAATGCCTGTAAATAGCAAATTACGACATGCACATTTAAACTTACGTATCGCAATATTTTACCGATGTATGCAATTAATTTTACTGTACCTTAAATAATATTCGAAGTGCGAAACCTGAGCAAACTCTTAGGTATTTTATGCAATTCAACTACCATGTTAGGTAGTAGATCATTATGAGTTAACACATTTCCAAGTGATAAGAGGCCAAGTGTAACTTCCTCGGGTTCAGGACTGTGTGTTAGTGTTCGTCTTGTCTGGGTGCAACACGTCAACGTACAATTACGACAATTGCCCAACAACAAAGTGACTGGGGATTACATGAATTAGCCAACTTAAAAGGGAGGGGGAGGGTTTGGTGCAGTGGTGAGGCAATAGCCTTGCCATTGTGCCAAACATTAATATATATAAATTAAAATTATACATTTTTAAAAATAATGTTTTTTTTAAAAGTGGTTAGAGGTGTCAGTGTTACTTCCCGAAATACATACTTTTGAAGTTTGATTCGTCACAAAAATACGATAATTTTTAATATGTATTATAATATGTACGCTATATTCTAGTGTTGACAAGTCATAAGTAAATTAATTTTCAAAAGTTATTTCGATGATTTTTTTAAAATTATTTTACATTACTGTCATGTAAGTTTAAGAATAAAATATTTTGCCAGTGGTTATACAGACTTTTTGTTCTTGCATTGTACATATGAGCACTGGCTATTTATTAAGACATGCATATACGTAATTAGCTTATTAAATTTTCTACAAAATGTTGTTATTTAATATTGTTCGGCGAGTTCCTAGCAGCCATTAATGTTAAGAGTGGTGTCGAAACATGGAGGTAAGAAGGGGCCTTTTCACCTCCATGTGTTGAAATCATGGCCGTAGAAGAACAGGTCTGGACACTCGCCTGCAAACTTGACCCCCTTGTGGTTTGGCTGCAGTTCACCAAGTTACCGAAAATATTGTGTTTTATTGGTGTTGCAGTAAGGGTGGTCGGACCCAAACTCCACCCACTTCCTTCCCACTAAGATAAAAGATTCATCAAAACGAATTTTTTCTGTCAATTTATGAAATACTTCCTTCGCTCACAAATTTAAGAAAAGGCTCCAGCAATCTTTATTTACTTTATAAATTTAACAATGGAAAAAAGTGGGTGGAGTTTGAGTTCGACCACCCGAATTACAGCTAGATACGCAAGTGTCCAGACTTGAGGTTTGTTCGCGTGGGCTGCTAGTTTTACCAGCCGAGGGCAAGTGCCATTTTACGCTTGCAGCGAAATGGCAGGCTGGGCAGTTACAAGTGGCTATGACCCCCCGAACGATATCTGGCAGTAAACAAGAATGTGGTTTTGGAAAACACCCGCGAAAGTTTGTTTTGGAAGTTTAGTATTGAAAACTAGGCTTAGCTTCCCGATGTATTTTCATAATTACTACGTTAATAAATACAATAACTTTCATTTAGGCCTAAAGAATGGAAAACAAGAGATCGCAGGACTTCCCACGCAAACTAAATTTAATACTCATAGCAGAAAAATACGTTTTTAGTGGACCTTGCGATTTGTTTAGCATACGTCCTTCAGTACATAGGGCGAAATTGACACCACGTACGAAGTTGTGATTCATGCATTAAATTCGTCTTTGTAAATTTTTATAGGAATGTTCATACTAGTGTAGTTTCACAATAGGCTACATTAGTCAGAGGCAATTCAGTTAGGTAGGCTTAAACAACTTTGCTGCTGACGAACATTAGAGGCTGGCTAATTTTTTCGTACGTAACATTGTAACATCTTGTTAATTGTAGGCCATTAATTTTTGTGGGTTTGTTAATTTATACGGGCACAATTTTTTAAAATGTGTGCTACTAAATGTTAATAATATAATGGTTCATAGAATGTTCGTGGAATGCATTTTATTACCCCATAATTTGTAGCACCCTTGCCCCATGTTTTTATTTAATATCACTGCCGCCACCTGTTTTTAGTGGATTTACCCTACAATTTTCTGTCCACATACCCTACATATTTCTATCCATCTGCTCCAAGGTTTTTAATGTCTGTACCCAACATATTTAGTGGTCCTACCCTACAACTTTCTGTTCTACCCTACATATTTCTGTAGGCTTATCTCTGCTCTAAGATTTTAATGACATTGTCCCACATTTTTGGTGGTCCTAACTTACATATTTCTGCACCTCTGCTCCATGATTTTAATGTCCCCGCTTAACATTTTTAGTGGTCCTACCCTACAACTTTGTTCTCCTACCCTACATATTACTGTACCTCTGCTCCAATATTTTAAATGTCACTACCCATTTTTAGTTATCCTATCCTACAACTTTCTGTTCTCCTACCCTATATATTTCTGCACCCCTGCTTCAAGATAGTTAATGTCCCTACCCAACATTTTTAGTGGTCCTGCCATACAACTTTCTGTTCTCCTACTCTACATATTTCTGTATCTTTGCTCCAATGTTTTAATGATCTTGCCCCATATTTTTAGTGGTTCTATCCTACATATTTCTGCATCTCTGCTCCATGTTGTTTAATGTCTCTGCCTCACATTTTTGTGATCCTATCTTACAATTTTCTGTTCCCATTCCTTATGTTCTTCTATACCCCTGTTCCATGATTTTATATGTCCCTGCCTCACATGTATAGCACTCCTATCCTACAATGTTGTGTCCATACCCTGTAAATTTCTGTACCTCTGCCTCCTAAAATGAAGTCGTAACTATAAAATACTCTTGGAGGAAAGTGTTAAACAACAACTTAAGCTAGGCCTACCATAAAATCATTAAAATTACGAATTTTGGTATCCTATTTTTAATGCATTTCTGCACTCTTGTAGCGATAACATGTTCAAACTTAGTAGGCCTATTCTGCAACGTTTTGTGGGGTAACTTAACTTGACTTGTTAAAGGACAAGTTTTGTTAATTTTCTCCATATAATACGAAATTTACATTCTACGATTTTACTGTCAAATTACCATATTGATGTGTTTCAAGATTTATTCACTAAATGCCTGGGAAAGGCATTTAATGTGCAAAACAACTCGCAGAAGAAATCGTAACACATTATACAAAATCACATTATGTAATCTTGGATTTATTTAAACAATGACCACAAAAATATAATATGTAAGTTTGATGCACGTTTACCATTAGGTTAACCTCGTCACTATTTACAAAAGAACTACGAGTACGCTGCAACATTATCTGACTTTGCTCGTGACTACTGTGATTTTAATTAATTCGGAAAACAAAATAATTTGCACAGTTCTTCTATTACTGGATTATTACAGCAGGGAATAAAATTGTATCACTGTTTGGCACGAGATGAGAGAGTTTGTTTTGAACAAGCATCGTCACATGACGTTTTTTTATTGCTGCCAGTTCTGCCCTTGCTCGCCAAGCATGGGCAGAAATGGCAGTAATTTCTGGCAAAACTGGCATACGTTAGTCCCACCCAAACAGCATACCAAAAAAACACTTCTGGTAAAACGAACGCCTTCTGGCATAAAACTAGCAGAACTGGCACAAAACTGGCAGACTGGCAGACCACGTGAACAAACCTCTGTTCTTCTACGACCGTGGTTGAAATGAAACTAAGTGCCAACATACAACGCACAAAATATCCCTTGCAAATAGTTTCGAAAAATATTCTTTATTTTACTTAAACATCAGCGAGTTACATTCTTACCGACTAATGTATTAAATTATTTAGCTTATAAGAGTAATACTTAGACCAAATTTATTTTTCATGTAATATTTTCGTAAAAATTTCAAGTATTTATTACTGTCCAGTTGGTTGTTACTGTGGATGTGACAGTGCAGGGGGGTGTATTCCCGTCTCCCGCGTTTTCCTTCACTCGTTTCACTCACTGCTGCTGACGTCACATGGAGGAGTCTAGCCATGGAGTGTTGCATGCAAGCTCGCGCGGCGAAAGCACTTTAATACTAAACACGTCAGAAATATAAAACTGTTCAGTCTATTGACTTAAACATTTTTACAGTATAACTATGAACTGTCCTGCCAATGATACTGGATGTTAACTTTCTATATGTCCATTAGCTAATTTAAAAAAAAAATATTCAACCGTACCCTGTTCACTACCGAGGACAAGAAAATGCCGGGCGAAATATAGTAACCGAGGATTTTTTTGTTTTGTTTTTGGAGATATATGAAGGGTATTAGTGGCCAAAATAAAGAGGAAACTCTACATTAAATTTTGATACCCTTTTTTGAAAAATTCCATGAATGAGTTTTCATTTTGTGCCTGGTAGAAGTTGAAGAATATTTCACCCATGCACGGGCTAGATAGGCTAGTCGACCGCAACATACTTCTCTGTCTGTTTATTGCTCAGAATTTATTATGGTAATTTTAATTGTATAATATATATTTGTTATGGAATACGCAAAATATATTTCAATGCAAATACCTCCCGAAAGAAACCATTGGCTTAAATACTTACTTAACAAAATTACAATTCTGACAAAACAATTACAATGATTTAAATTTATTCACTAGTGATGTTTTTAAAACTTTTCAGTTTTTACTTTAAATTTCTTAGTCCTATTTATATACAAAAATACACAACAATATTAATGGGAAAATTTTGATAGCACAGATAGCAATAAATCGTGCACTGCAGTACAATATTTCTACCAATGTTGCAACAAATTTGCTACTAATATTATGAAAGACATGTTGCAAGTACAGTTTGAAATATAAAACACCAAAATAGAAATAATAGCAAAAAATGTGTTAATTACTATGTTATGTCCAATGCAAATGTCCCTGTTTGATAATAACATATTGTTAGAGCCCACGATTTTTCGCAAGAGGAATTCTGCAACAGTTTGTTTCAATGCCTTATGTGCACATATGCAGCCCTGCTTCATGCCAATGATTGGCTGTTTGTAACTCTCAGCGTCTAGGGTTTTATACCCGCATATCACAGACGTGTGTTGTTGCAAGAAAGTTTTTGTAATTGGCTCAGTCAAATAAGATATGGCTCTTCACACAGACACGCTGCCAATAACCATGAAGCAATATTGTAGATGTGCATGTAAGGCACTGAAACAGACTGGGGCAAAATTATTTTCGTGAAAAAACAGGGTCCCAAGCAAGAATACATTCTGCCAATAACCATGAAGCAAAGCTTCATATGGGCACATAATGCATTGAAACAAACTGTTGCAGAATTCTTTTCGCGAACATTTGTGGGCTCTACATATTGCTAATAAAATGATTGTCAACATTATGTCCTATCATTACAAAAATTATCGAGAAAAAAATGTTACCGGTAACAATATTTGTATATATTTCCGTTTCCCGCACTTTATTTTGCTTGTGTCTCGCCCTGTTGCTGACATAACAGGGAAGGTTCCAGCGAAGTATTGTTGAGATGGCTGTAGTGCCGAATGCAATGAACTTGGCGGATCTCAGTTTTGCGCCTATACTCATTACGAAGCTATATGTATTAAAAATGAGCAAAACATCTAACTATAAGTTAACTGTGCTATGACATAATGTACTAATTGGTGCTCAAATGACTACAGGCGTTTTATACCACAGACTTTATAAAAAAAAACAGGAATTGAGGCGACTGTGGGTATAGCGAAGAGACACGTTTAATCCAGATAATTCTAGAGTTTGTTCTGTACGTTTCTGCCAAGAAGATAACCAACGAGTTTTGAGAAGTGAACTCTTAGGACTACCTCAAATATTTCCAATAAAATTTTCATACAATTTTATTTCAATAATAAATAGAGGACACATTTTATCAGCACAAATAACTTATTTTTCAAACATGATATTAACTTTGTCTGTCAAGAGAGTTGATAACATTATTTACATTCTTTTTTATTAAAATTATTTTCTTGAACTTTTTACAGTAGTATGATATATAGGTCAATATATGTTGATATGAAATTATACTAGCAATACTATTCACACAGGGCCATTTCTACAGGTCGTAACATAGTAAATATCGCATTTTTGCAACAATGTTATTAGCATACAATCTAAGGTTAATTGAAAATTATGCATTTTCTACATTGGATTCATAGCTTAGTTGGCATGTGTCCATAGCACGGTCGTAGAAGAACAGGTCTGGACACTCGCCTGGATATTTGACCCCCTTGTTGTTTGGCTGTAGTTCACCAAGTTACCGAGAATATTGTGTTTTATTTGCGTTGATGTTACGGCGGTCGGACTAAACTCCGCCCACTTCCTTTCTGCTAAGATAAACAATTTATCAAAACGTATTTTTTATCAATTTATGAAATACTTTCTTCATTCATAAATTTAAGAAAAGACTCCAGCAATCTTTATTTACTTTATAAATTTAACAATGGAAAAAAGTGGACGGAGTTTGAGTCCGACCGCCCGGAAAACAGCGCCAAAAAGTACCGCGTTCTCGGTAACTTGACGAACTACAGCCAAACAACAAGGGGGTCAAGCAAAATACATTATTAGATAGGCGAGTGTCCAGACCTGTTCTTCTACGACTGTGGTCCATAGCAGTTGTTACAAACATTATTTTCTTTATATTTTTAACTGTGACTTTAACATAATGTTTTCCGAAATATTCGTAGCAAATTCGTTGCGACGTTACTAGAAATATTGTTCCATAGTGCAATGATTTACAAAAGTAAAGTAAAAAAACAGACAAATGTTGAGAAACGTCACTAGTGAATACAATTAAAGCACTGTAATTGTTTTGTTGAAACTTCATTTTTTTAAATATAAGTATTTAAGCCAATGGTTTCTTTCTGGGGGATTTGCATGGAAATATATTTTGTGTACTTCATAACAAATACATAATAGTATACAATTAAATTAATCATAAATTCTGTGCAGATTAACACAGAGAGAAGTGTGTTGTGGTCGGCTCGCCTATCCGTGTACGGCTGAAATTTACTCCAACTTCTACCCGGCACAAATCAAAAACCCATTCACGGAATTCTTCAAAAAGGGTATCAAAATTTAATATAGAGTTTTCTCTACATTTCGTCCACTGATACCCCTCATCTATCTCCAAAAACTAAAAAGGTCCTCGCTTACTATATTTTGCCTTGCATTTTATTTCCCTCGGTAGCAAACAGGGCACTGTTGAAATATTTTTTAAACAAATTGCTAATGTACATAGATAAATTTAACGTACTGCATTATTGGCAGGACAGTTAATAGATATACTGTAAAAAAATTTAAGTCAATAGATTGAATAGTTATCGAATTCTGACGTGTTTAGTATTAAAGTACTTTCGCCGCTCGAGCTATTTACTTGTGGCGAACGTCTCGGCTCTCTCGCACTCTCTCTCTCTCTCGCGAACACGTCAGAGAGAGTGCTCTCTGGTCGTCTCAATTCGTTGGCGAGAGTGCGAAAGAGCGAGAGTGCAGCGAGATAACGAAACTGTTCACTCGCTGCACTCTCTCGTTCTCTCTGGCACACACCATCTTGATTACAGCTATGGTTTGAGGTAATTGAAGAAATGTGTATCACGTATTGCTAATATTTCAATATTTATAACATGAATAATTACTTACTATGACCCCGATAATTATGGCAAGAAGTTATGTAAACATATTCTGCCCTAATATACGTTTAAATTCACAAAACACAAAATTATGGCATCGCCTATAAACAGTTATTTGCTGCTTGAAATACGATGCTGGTAAGTTTAAAATTATTATTTGAATTGCCTACAAATATATTTTATGTGTTCATAAATTTTATTAATAAAATTTACGCACGTGTTACCTTTCATCGTTTGTTTACAAACTCGAGAGTATATCGTCCCAATTGGAGAGAGCGAGAGGCCAGAGAGCTCTCGTGGTAATGCGAAAGAGTACTCTCTCCAGAGAGTACTCTTTAAATTGAGACACGGCCCTAGCTACGTCACACGCGGGCTGCCAATGAGAGTACAGAGGGCCGGAGTGGCCTACCTAATATACTTTAGGTTTGTTTTATTCGCCGTGACCTGGCGTCTCTTTTTGCTCTTTCAGCTCCCGGGGCACTCCTAGGCGTTTTACTTACCGGAAACAATATGGCTGGTGTCCGTTTTACTCGCCAGGTCAAGTAGGTCATGCTCCCGCCGCTCCACCTCGCGAGGTAGAGTTGTGGGGGCAAATCGTCTGCTAGACGTTTTCGTGCCAGTCTGCTACATCGTGGTCTGTTAACGTTCGTAGTGATATGAATAACTTATTATTCCAAATAACATTGGAAAATTATGGAAATATTAGAGCCGATGATGAAGGAATGGTGTTATGGTGTTATTTACAGCAGAATGTAATTATTTATTTCGTACATGATAATTCTTCATTCTCTATTTTATTCACGATAACTTCTGCTAGTTCGGCCATCACAAAAACAAATGCACGCACACAGTAAAACGTTTTCCTTCGCCCTTTAATAGTACAACTCCCTCTGACCTGGGTCAACATTATTCCAACTCCACCAACTCCAGGGAGACGCGAGAGACGCTGGGTCAAGCGCGAGTAAAATAAACCTTTTATTTACTTTGGTAGGTTTGTTTTACTCGCGCTTGACCCATCGTCTATCGCGTCTCCCTGGAGTTGATGGAGTTGGAATAATGTTGACCCAGGTCAGAGGGAATTGTACTCTTAAAGGGCGAAGGGAAACGCTTTACTGCGTGCATGCATTTGTTTTTGTGATGGCCGAACTATCAGTAGTTATCGGGAATATAATAGAGAATGAAAAATCCTCCTGTACAAAATAAATAATTACATTCTGCTGTAAATAACACCATTCCTTAGTCATTGGCTATATTATTTCCATCATTTTCCAATGTTGTTTGGAATAATAAGTTATTCTCATCCATATCACTACGAACGTTAACAGACCACGATGTAGCAGACTGCCGCGAAAACGTCTAGCAGACGATTTGCCCCCACAACTCTACCTCGCGAGGTAGAGCGGCGGGAGCATGACCTACTTGACTGGAGGCGCTTGACCTGGCGAATAAAACGGACCCCCGCCATATTGTTTCCGGTAAGAAAAACGCCTAGGAGTGCCCCGGGAGCTGAAAGAGCACAAAGAGACGCCAGGTCACGGCGAGTAAAACAAACCTATGGACAGTGAACATCATCCTCTTTCTTGCTCTATGGCGAATCGTAGTCCTATTTGTACAATCCAAGGAGTATGTAAGGGTCCAATCAATGACCAGTTTATGGCTGCACGTAAAGGCGCGAAACGAATGCTGGCCGGGGGAGTTCCGCGAGTGCTTTGTGCAATATAAATATTATTGCTGTTTGCTTTGAACATGTTCAGCTGCTATTGGAGCACGTAAAAACAGTTCTTACCAAATATCTGATTTGGTTTTAACGTGTCTATACTGACGACTTAGCTTTAAAGGTTACATTTTTGCTGGGAATTTTCTAGAGGTAGGTGTTACATATATTTAGATTAAATATATTTTTATTTAGTTGTTTGAGATACAAATTATTATACAAAATGGAACTTTCTCCGTTAGCAGCATTTTGTTGTAGGTACTTGAACGATGAATGTAGTCAGAGTAAGTAGGCTGTTACATGGAGAATATGAATATAGACTGGTGCTTTAATTACCCAAGATACTTATCTTCTTAGCAAGCACATACTGCAAACTTTTTAAACAGCTGCTATTGAAATCGCAGATGTTAATGACACGTATTTAGTAATTAGTGTGTACAGACCCCTGCTTAGTAGCTCTTTTGAAAACTTTTTTTATAACCTAGATGATTTTTTTAATTTAATTTAATTTTTCTTCTTGCAATTGGGCCTCAGCCCTGTGGCAAGGATTTGCTTAACCCACCTCTTCTCAACTTTCCGTCCCCATCAACCTTTTACTAAACTCCCTCGCTCCCGTCGCCTCAACCACATCCCTCGCCAATTCATTCCAGTCTTTCACCGTTCTCACCATCGTAGTGTTTTTTCCTCTCTCTGTCCTCTTCCCCACCCTCATTATCTTCCACTCATGATCACCCCTTCCCCTGAATATACCTCTCTGTATCTTGTCACCCAGTTGATCCCCAACCACCCAACCCCCTCACCACCTTAAACATCCTTACCAGCCGCTCCACTCTCCTCCTCTCCTGCAGTGTGCCCCACCCGAGTCCTCTCACCATTGTTGATGGTCTGAAATCCTCCTCTCTCTCCCCCTGTGTCCTCCACTTATTTGTGACCCACCTAGCAGCCCTTCTCTGCACCTTTTCCATCTAGCTACCACTTCCCTTCCCACGTATGGGTTTCAGACCGCCGCCACATACTCCAAATTGGGCTTCACCATTGTTTTGTATTCCTTTTCTTTCACTTTCTTGTCTGTGCCCCTTAACACCCTTCCCAGCAGGGCCAGCGCTCTTCTCCCTTTACTTGTAACACACTTCACTTGCTCGCCCCATCTTAAGTTGTCCTGAATTACCTTTATTTTCTGTGTAAATCTCAAAATTTTAGTTTTATTTACGTTAATTTTCATCTCATTTTCCTTCGTCCACTGTTACAATTTGTTTATGTCCTCCTGCAGACCCCCACCCTCTCCAATCACCTTGTACAATACACAGTCGTCTGCAAAAAGACGAACCCTACAATTCATGTTTATCTCCAAATCTCCCATCATATTAAAAAGAGGAGGGGTCCTATTTTATGTATTTTTTATTTTTACTAAGTTTATACACAGCAAGGTTCAGCACTTGGCCGGTTTACAACTTGAAGTGTTTTAAACAATAATGTTGAGGAAAACTTAAAACTTAATTTATAGTAAATATAGCGATGAAATACAATAATGATGGTAAATACTTAAAGTTACAAAAACAAACTTGGTACATTTAATAATACATTTCACATTAAAACTTTTTTTTAATATTACATTTCACTATAACAATGTGTTTACAGTTTCAATTAATTTTGATCAATTAAAAAATTTTGTTCCGCTATCAAGGCAGCCCAGTAGTTTCTTTTAAAGCTGTTTAGCGACTTAGTTTGCTTTAAAGGCTCTGGCAGTTCGCTCCAGTAGCGACTTGCTGAATAATTAAAAGATTTTTGGAAAACAGCTTTCGTATGTTTGGGGATTTGTGCATTATTTTTATTTCTAGTACTATATGTGGAACCCCTGATGTTACCCTTCCTTCCTCTGAGAGTGTGTATCCTACTCTTACTCTCTGGGTTCTTCCTCTCAGATACTCTCCCACCCAGTTCACCACCATCTTATCCTCCAACAACTCATTCAGTTTTATCATTAATTTTACTTTTAAAACAGCAAATACTGTATTGGTAAAAAGGTAGATTTGATTTGATTGATTTATTATATCAGCCAATAGGTTCAAGTATAAGCTTAATGCTAAGAACATAGGCTTTGTCAAAAAGAAAATTACAATATGATCAAATTTTACAAAAATAGACAACACAAAAACCCAAAATCTTATGGTAAGTTAATGGTTAACTACATTTTTACAATAAATACATAAAAATATGGTTTATAAAACCTACTAGTCATTTAACATAAATTATAAAAAGTTGTCAATTAAGTATAGTAAAACAATATTTAAGAGCAAGTATACAATGCATACACCTTGGTAAATATTATTTACATTAAAAATCTTGCATTTCAATGGCTAAATATATATTCTTAATTTCTATAATATATTTCCTGAGTTCCCTTTTAAATTTAACTTTATTTTCAATTAAAGATAGATCTTTAGGTAACTTATTGAAGAAAACAAGTCCTCTGTGCTGAATTCCCTTGGCGAATGATGTTGTATTATGAGTTTTTGGTTTAAGTTCATAAGAATTTCTAGTTTTATATACATTGGGATTTTTCATTTCAACAAAACTTTCTATGTTGTTTTTTGTAAATAGTAATAATCGAAAAATATATTCTGAATAAAATGGAAGTATCTTCAATTTACTAAATAAAATTTTACATGAGGTATTTGGTTTAACATTACAAATTATACGTATTGCTTACATTACAAATTATACGTATTGCTTTCTTCTGAAGTTTAAAAATTATATTACTGTTTCCCCAAACCTCAATACCATAAGTTATGACTGAATGAAAAAGTGCAAAATAAGCAGTACGTAAATCATATCTATCCAATACATTTGATAATATTCTGAGTGCATAACATACTTTACTTAATTTATTAGAGACTAATTTAACATGTTCATTCCATTTACAAAGTTTTCTATCAACCATTAATCCCAAAAATTTTGTAGCTTCTGCTTGGTTTACTGTTTGGTTTTGAAATTGGGTTAGCAGTGGTTCATTAATATTATTATTTGAAAAAAACATGAATTGAGTTTTATCAATATTTAGTTTCAAATAATTTAGGTACATTAAACCATTTATTTATATTTATCAACTGCATTATGGTTCTGTCCTTAAGTTCAGATATAGATTCAGCAGCTAAAATCAAGTTTGTGTCATCCGCAAATGACACTATATTACCCATATCTATTTGAGCTGGCAGGTCATTAACATATATCAGGAACAACAATGGACCCAATACACTTCCCTGAGGTACTCCTAAACCCCAATCAGAATAAATTTCATTGTTATTCTGTTTAAGGAGTACTTTTTGCTTATGATACTGTAAATAAGAGCCAAACAGTTTCAATTCATCCTCTTATGCCATAATGGTGTAATTTATTCAATAATATGTCATGATTCACAAGGTCAAATGCCTTTGACAGATCACAAAATACTCAATATACATACAATCCAGAATCCATGTAATTAAGAATTGTTTTAATTAGATAATACATGGCCATTGTTGTTGACTTTCTCCTTTCTTATATACAGGCACAATTTTTGCAATTTTCATTCTGAGAAATTGAGGCATTAATAATATAAGTTAGAGGTTTAATAATTTGCTTCACACATTTCTTTATCAAATAAGATGACAAATTAAAAATATCAGTTGTTAATTAAAAATATCAGTTGTTTATGTGGGGATTTCAACATAAACATAAAAAATCCTACTAGAGAGACCCAAGCCTACCTTACCATCCCCCAGCATCATGGTGTGGTACTTAAGGGCAGGCTGAATGGGCTGCCTTGTCATGTCATGACATAGGGATTTCAGTGTAAAACAGAAATTGAAATTATCTGTGCCAATTCTGAAGATACAGTTTTGAAACAAAGACAGTATTACGGGTTTTGAATAGATTTATATCGCTATGTTAAATATGTAATTGGTAATATGAAAGTTAGAAATTCCTTTTTTCGTGAGTTGAAATCTACAAACCCACACAATTTCCAGGCTATCCAAATTGTGGTGTTATTTTTTTACTTATTATAATTTAATTCCCACTGAGCCTTTTACATGCAGCTATGCTACAAGGCTATAGGAAAAAGTAGTACATGATATTAGACAGAGAAAAAAAAAGTGTTCATTATACACATAAGTGAAACATATAAACATACCGGTACTCAATTTTGTACAGTACAATGTTTTATACTATGCCAACCCCTTTTTTTAATAAGTCACCTCATACAATTTGTACAAACTGTTTTCTGCATTACTGTACCTTTCACAGTACGTACTGTTATTAGTTGGAAAAAATATATAAATAAATAAAAATAAAAACTCTAATTATATTAGTAAAGACACATATTGTCTCACCTGGGGTTATTAGTCCTACATCTAAGATAATGCCTAGGACTGGATTTTGAGTTTCCTTTATTTGGTTTAACCCTTAATTTGGCAGAGAAATATAGTTCGACAAAAAAATTACTGTCACAGTTTTTTTTTTTTAAATATTTTACAGATAAAAACACATAAAAAATATTTAAAAAATTTATTAATTACAAAAAGTATTTAAAAATGCATGTATCGTATTTGATACATTGCCAAACATGCACACAATAACCTTGTCTTTCTTATGTATTATATGTGGTACGTTGCCAATAACAAGATCAACTATACAATAAATAAAAATGTGGTTCAAATTATGTACAATTTACTCTTAACATTATGATTCATGATTTACTCTCCTTAGTTACTATATTTTGATAAAGTACGGTACCTTGGTAAAGAGATTGTAAAACTAACAAGCATTTCAAACACTTGGGTACAATACAAAACACTAGTAAACAACAACTAGGCCTACATACAATATTTACACAGTTATGGTCTGTTAGATGGAAAAGAGAGATCGTAATTACTGACAATTATTTCAAATACTCAGGTATGGTAGTAATAATACAAAACACTAGTAAACAACAACTACATACAATATTTACACAGTTACTGTCTGTGAGCTGGGAAAGAGATCGTAATTACTGACAAGCATTTCCAACACTCAGGTTTGGTAGTAATAATACAAAACACTAGTAAACAACTCCATACAATATTTACACAGCAATGGTCTGTGGGCTGGAAAAGAGAGATCGTAATTACCGACTACAGTACAAATTTTACACAATTTCCTGTGTTCTCGGATCAGCACTCTTTTGATTTTTCCTGTCTCTTACTTGGTCAATTTATTTTGAGTATGAAAGTCGAAAAAGCAGTTGCTCTTTTCTTTCAGACAAAACCTAAGCTTACATTTACAACATTCTATCGATGTCTGGCCTTTGACGCACAGCTTACACCTCCCACGTGATGTGAATACTGGAAAATGTCCTGCCATGTCAAGTCTCACTTCATCAGATGCACGAGGCTTCATCAGTGTTTTAATTCTGTCAAAAGAGGCAATGCTTGTAGTTTTGCTGGGTCTACCGCGAACTCTCTTCTTCATTGTCAGGCTCTCAAAAAGTTGAATTCGGAAGGCCTTTAGTGACATGTCCGGTTTCATGTTTTTCAACTGAAGTTCTCGTCTCATTACAAGCCATGCGTTGTTTACACAAATATCGAGTAATTATGCAAAAATTGCAAGGTACCATCTCAGAGTCTTTAGAGGTGTCCTGTACAATGCGATTAGCATATCTGCTAGGTCTACGCCTCCCATATGCATGTTACATTCCTTGACTACATATGGGCATGCAACATCTATTTTTTCTCTAGATTCTTTGCAGTATCTCTTCACATTAGAAACAGGATATGCATCAGCGTAGGAGGAAACTAGGATTACAGTTTTATTGTCAACCCATCTGACAACTGAGACTTTATATTCGTCTGAAACATTACAAAAACTGCCACGCTTTTTCTTGTTCAGAATTTTGTCGTCAGCCAGGGTGTCGCAATGAGGAATCCTGTTTGTCCTTATGGTACCTAAACTGAAAATACCATACTCATTCCGCAGGTAGTGAACTAGCGAAAGAGTCGTGAAAAAATTGTCAAAATAGACAACTGAAGTTGCAGGGTTGGGAATTGTTTTACATAAAGATATCACAACTTTAGGGCCAAGACCAAAGAGTTCTTCTTCTTCGGTGAATAAGCAGTCACGAAAAGTATCATCACCTCCATACATCAGTAAATCGTAAATGATACCAGAGACACCAGCACGAACAAAGGCCTTGAATCCCTATTTTTTTGGTTTACTAGGAAGATATTGCCTCCTACTTCCTGCCTTTCTGCCTTTATATGGGATCATCATTTCGTCGATGGAAAATCGAGACTCATGTTCTAGCTGTAAGCAACGTCCTCTAACAATGTCAAGTAAAGGTCTTATTTTAAAATACCTGTCATTGTTTTCATCGTCATTATTCACAAAGTGAATGAAACGTCTTATTTGTTGGTACTTTTTGAGCGACATTAGACTAGCTATTTTCTCATACCTTAAATTGTTTGACCAATTATCAAGATAACATGGCATATCGACAACACCCATTAGTATTTCAATAGCTATGAAGTCGACAATATCATCTTTTGTTACTGTAACAGCAGTTCCCCCTTTTACTTGTGTAACTTGTGTTAGGTACAGATTCGTTTGCTCAACCATAGTGTCCACAATTTCATCTGGAAAAAAATGCATGAAATATTCTACAGGAGTTTTTATTTTACTGGGCACATGAAATTCTTTTTCTCCTGGTTCAAATCTATCTTGCATACGCAAGGAACTGTTTTTCCATTTCATGTCAATTATTTTGGGCTTAGTAGGTTTTCTAATTTTTTTTTTTTAGCATTGTGTGCTGTTGGCTCTCCAACAATTTTATCTGAAGGGAGACACCGGGCTTCCAGCTTTCTTTTCGAACGAGTAACGGGTGATTGCGTTTGGTTTTTTCTTGCCTGTGATGTGTTTTCTTGTGATGTTGATGCACCATTGTTGTGTTTGTTGGAGGCCTGGCAACGTTCGCAATTTCATGAAAGGGTAAGGTTTTGTTTTCAGACTTTCTTGTAGAATGAATAGTAACCGATTGCGTACTCATTTCCGATTTTGTTACAGTTTCTTGTTGTGTTGTAGACAAAGTCACTTCCATATTTATAACTTGTTTAGTAGGCAGTGCAACAATGGGGAATGGTGATGTGGATTGTGTCGTGACAGTGTCAGGCTGAGCAGAGTTTGTAATGGAGTTGTCTGAACTGATAGAGTTATTCTTTTGGGCAGAACTACAAGCTGTGTGACTCGCTGCAGTAGAAATGCAATTTGCTGTAGTGATGTTGAGATTTATGTTTTCCTGCTGAACCAATTGGTCACTCGTAAATAAATTGTTTGTATTGCTAGCTAATCCTGCACCATATGAATGTGCTATGTTACAGGTGGTAGGAATATCATACACTTGTGTTTGAGGAGCAATGATTACTGTAGATCCTGTACCATCTGTGTGTGGGGGAACAGAGAGAATTTTTACTTGTTGAATTTCTAATGCAGTACTGGAACCTGTTGGAGGTAGTGCAATATGACGTGTGTTTACAATGTCCTCAGCCCGTTGCAAATCGTCTGAATGTTGGAAAGTTTCTGGACCTATCTGCGATGAGTATTCTACCAGTGTTTTCATTTCTTTGCTGGAGTCCTGTTCGACTAGTAAGTTTTCAAGAGATGCAGATAAAGATGGAGCTTCGGAACTTACCGAGTTTGTATCGTCGTTTTCAGTTCCCCTTCTTGAATCCTTCAAAATTCCATCTTCTGAATCTTCAGAGTCAGAGGCCAAATCCGAAAAATTACCACTGGTAGGAAGTAAGGCCATGATGGAATGAACTCTCGACGAACAGAAGATCTTTTTATCCTGTAAAAATTAAATAAAACAACTTACCTAAATTATTATATGTGTATAATTTATTTACAGTTAACTCCTGATTATCCAAAGGCGGATTATGTGATTTGCAGATGAACCGCCACCTAATTTAAAAACAAAATTACAAAAATTAGAAGGAGGTGGGGAATAAAAAAAAAATTTCTTCTTTTGTCAACAGGTAGCACCATTACCCGGTACAAATGTTGTTTAATACACACCAAAGATATTACAGCAAAGAGAAGACCAACAATGGCAATACGTACTTCTAGTCGAAATTGATAACACTAATGTATCATATATGACACATGATCAAATTAAGGGTTAAAAAGCTGAAATATTTAAGTACTGTCAACTGTGGATACTTGGGACAGTTTTAAACTTGACTGTGGCATGAAATGTATGTTATAAACATAATCAAACCGACTTTATGTATAAGTAGTACAGTTAGGTTTAGCTGAATTGACCAATGCCCAAAAATATTCCATATTCATAATAAAGAAATAAAGTGGGATTTTTATAGTGTCCCAATTTACCACACATTTTGGGTTACTTGGGACAGTTTAGCAATCTCAAGGTATAAACATTATTTAAGCATGGAACATCCCAAGTTATAAGAGAAATGCTTTAACGTGGGACACACAAAAATGTTTTTATTGTATTAAGTGACCTAAAGAAATACAAAATTATTAATATTTGGCAAAGTACCTAACACACACTTTAAAAAAAGTCTCAAACTGGAAAATTTAGCAGATATAGGTGTAGGTACCGGTACCATTACCATTATGAATCCATTTGTTCACAACATTTAAACAGAAAAGATATACTTGTTCCTGTGAACTGAAGCTGGCATTAACTTTCTCACGATTTGTGACATGTTAACACGTGTAATGTCGTCTTCAACAGGAAAGACGAAAGTGTTTTTATTACCTTTATAATTTCTCATGAACTTGCATTCGTAAGAATTCTCAGAAATAGACAGCACTATTCCAATGAAAAGTTTTTCAGTCTGTTTCTTTTCACCTTCATTATAAATGAATTTCACACGAAGAAAATCTCCTAGCTGAATTGGAGAGTCATCTTTAGGAATGTCATGTTCAGTGGTGGCTCTGATCGCTTCTTGTTGATGATCATCTCAGTTTTGAAGAGAAAGACTTAAAATGTTATCATTTGATGTGTCATGCACTGAGTACATGCCATCATCTTCAGATGAAGATGTACAGGTACTTACTGGTACGACTTTTCTTCTTTTCCTTTCAATTCCAGGAGTGTCACGAGAACATGTAGGTTGATTTTGTACTAATACTGCTTCTTGCTAGGCCTTCTTTCTTTTTCATGGCTTCTTTTTTCTTCATTAATTTCATCTCTTCATGCTGTTTCTAAGCGTCAGATGTTACTCTTGAACCAGGTGCAATGTTTAGTTTTTCTCTCTGTTTCACTTTTGTCGTCTCGGTGGTTCTTGTTTCCTTTATAAAATCTTGAAATATTTGAGACCAAACATTTTCACTGGTCTTTTTTGGAATATGCCTTAAGACTTGCTGTGCATCAACAGTATATATTCCACTTGCCTGAAAACCACTAATCATATTTGCTGCACTGGTTGGTTGCAACTTTTCAAGGAATGCTTTCAGGAGACGTGGGAAAGTGTCCTTAGGAGTGCTGCCTCTATGTTTCGTTTTCCATTCATCTAGCACTTCTCCCCATTTTATTTTCAACGGTCGAAAATATGCTAATATCCAACGGTTGACACAAATGTGTCGCATTTGGTGGTAACAAAACAAACCTTATGTTGTTTTGTTCACATGCCTCAATAACTTTTACGGAGATGTGACTTGCCAAATTGTCTCCTATGATGATTTTGGGATGATCGCCCAATCTGCGACAGTAGGGAAGAGCAACTGTAAAAAACCAGTTCCCAAACAATTGCTCTTTAAACCATCCGGACTTTGAACTATTGTTGTGAGCATTTTCAGGGTCCCCCTCCAGCCATGTGTGATACAGTTGCTCGGATTTATAAACAATGTATGGTGGAAGGCAATGACCAGAGGCTGTGCCAGCAAACATAACAGAGGTGCTGGATTTAGTGCTATCCATCAAACGTTCTGGGTGTTTACAATGTCTGCGCACTATTACCTTCTTTTTTCCTGGATTATCGCAGACATTTGTCTCATCATAGTTAATTATTCCCTCAGGTGGCACATTTTTCTACAGTTACAGTCAATTCTTCAAAGTACTGTGCAATAGCCTCTTCACTCACAGCAGCTCTTGTCCTTTTGATATTTTCACACTGTCAGACCTTAAGCTCGTCTTTCTGTCTGTTTAGGAATGATAAACCCAATCTTTCCCGTCGATATTATTCTTAAATCTCTTCTCTTTTATCCCTTTCTTATCCAAGTATTTCTTTACTACCAGCCTTATGTCTAATTCAGTTAAGGGAAACCCCCCAATCCCCTGCTATTTTAAGCCCTTCCACTAAGCAAACTTCATCGACAGGCGATAAAGCTGGAGGACACCCATAATTTCCCATATTTTTGCCCTTTACTTTGCTATTGATTGTACTCTTCGGGACTGCAAACCTTACCGCTGCTTTGCGAATGCTCATTTCTTTTTTCAAAACAGCATCCGCTGGCTTTTCAAGATTCTCTTTACAAAAATCATGATATTTTCTTGAACTAAGTGTCCTTTTATGTACTCTTGGCATGTTGACACCTGTAATGAAAGGAGAACAATTGTTGTGGTAGCCTAAAAACCAGTACTAAGTAGTTTTTCTGTTAACCGGATGCAAGCTTATATCTCTGTAGTGTAACCATCTTAAGGGTTGTATCTTTGAGCGTGGGAAAATCGGGGCGAAGAATTTTTCGCGCCGGATCAGAGCCTAGAGGCGTGGTTTGTGGCGCGAGGCTGTGGGGTTTCGACAAGCAATGGACGGAGAGTGGGGGAAGTCATCTTCCCCTCCATAGGACAGTGCATGATGCGTGGCTGACCAGCCACAGCCAGCGTTACAGGTAAGCTCTCTGCTTATCTAAGTCTTGCGTTGTCTCGCTCTCATATTACCGTAGGCTACCTGTCTGCGCTACTCACTCCATATGTATGTGTGTGTGTGTGTGTATATATATATATATATATATATATATCTATATTGTGTGTTGCATGCAAGTAATTGCCAGTGCGCGTCTCTACATTTTAGAAGAAAGCTAAAGTCTACTGGATGTGTATCGCGACAATGTAACTACCATGCTTACAATTGCTTGGATTTGACTGCGTTGTAACAAGGGTTTTACGACAAGTGATGAAAGCTCACGTGCATAGCTACTGATGCATACATGCGGGAGATTTGCGCAGTTTCTACTAAAATTGAGATATTCTAAGTCAGAATTTACATTGTGATTCTAAACCTGCTATAATCCGCTTTGTCTTTATTCTTTTTATAGGATATATTTCGGTCATTCTTCTACTCTCACACTGATTTACTTTGTGCAAGTATCCGTTGGACGCGTAAGGAATTGAACTCGGATTGATTAGGTTCAAGGCAAGCGCTGTGGCCGGTGCACCATCGCGGGCTCAAATATTACAAGACAATATCCAGCTGCACTCGACGAGTGTTCTGGCAAATAGAAGACACAGTGCTTCGAGTACAGTCCAAGAGCAGAAACTGAAAGACACTTTTACTTTGTCAATTAACATAGTTTGAAAATCGTTAACTTGCTGCTGCAATTAAAATAATAAATCAAGACTTTAATAAACAATTCGGTTCAAAATAGTAGGAAAATTAACTATTTATCTGTATGATTGATGGCAGAGAATTTGCGTACCAATTGCCGTCAATTTTTTCAGTAAATTATTGTAGTTTTAACGCAACGACACAGGCCAAACTTACAAAGTATAAAGAACAGGAAACCACTTGATAATACAGTCAGTAAATAATTGGGCCTACAGCTTCATTTTTTTTTTTTTTTTTTCATTTTATTAATATACAGCCATTAAATCACTGCAAGGTATTGTAGTACATGAACAGAAATAATAACCTGGTTATAGAATGTTGATGTATAATTGGCTAATAGTCTCCACAATTTTTGTAGTGGCACGCCCAAGAAGTATGCAAGGTCTAGTTAGACTATCTATAGTGACATCATAGCCTATATTTATTTCTGAATTAAAAAAGTTTTTACCACTGTTATTAACCTAGCTTTAACTAACCTTAAAATGTTTTGTTGGAATGTTGAATTCCACATGCTGCCAGCAATTTTAGTAATAATAGCGATTGTACATAAATATTACCTACTGGTAATGAACAGTACTTGAATCTAATTGTCAGATACTCTCCTAAAGTTGTCGGTTATACGTGTGTTTACACACCTAAGTCAAACTAACAACCACTTGGAACAAAATAGATGTAAAGTAATGTGGTAACAAAAACACTCCTAGGCCTATAAAAAGATTTTAAGCAAAATAATTTCATAAGAAAGTTTATCATGACTAGGGTAGTATTTCTTGCGTAATCGTCAATAAAACACAAAATTTACTTCGAGATAATATATAATATTTACGCTCCATGGTTGGTCATCCGGTAACAGTACATCTGTGAACAATTTTCAACATACAACATTATTTCATCGCTAAAACATAGTCGTACTCAGGCAGTTGTTTGTAATTCACAAATATTTATTTCTTAGGCACATTCTAGCAAACGAAGTTGTGTAATATAAGTATGAAGTATGAAACGTCTTTGGAGTTAAAACTAAATAGTTTTTTTTTTTTTTGTGATTCTAAAATCTGTGCAGTAAATCAAAAAAGATAAAATATAGCATGGAAATTTGACTATTGCCTGCTTTCTGAAACATATGTCTACTCCTTCTCTTTTTTGGAGCATTTTCTTGCAGGCAAGCTGACTGATTGTTACGGAGCTTCTATGCATCATTTATTGGCTTTTTTGCACTGTTGTTCCGTAATCTCCATACTTCACGTATGCCTGGGGTCTACAAGTTCTGGGAGCAAACATAGTTCACAGAACTTGACCAATTTAGGTTCCATTTCATTTTTCCAGAATTTGTCATCTCTTTCTATTCTTAGAACAACCATTTGTTGTTCTTCTGATGTCCAAATTCCAAAAAGGCATACATTTCGATCTGTTATGTGCAGCTGTCCTTGTATTTGGTAATGGTAGTCGTGTCTTTTTTTCAGCTGCAATTGGTCACCAACATGTGACAGATATTTTAATTTTTCTTTCTGTAACTGTATCTGAAACTTTTTTGTCAGCTGCTGAAGAAGGACATTATATTTCTACTAGCCCGTCTTGTCCTATTAGGCCGTCGGACACTGCTCCTAAAAACGGATACTACTTGTCAACAAAAAGGCTGCATTCATTTATCGTAACATTTTCTTGTACCTCAAGTTGTTGCAATGCCGTTTATTTCTTATTTCTTCCCATGTTCAATTGCCGGAACATTAAGTAGACCTGTAAGAGTATATAATGATTTTTTACTAAATTTTTACAGCTCATTTTTGAGTCTTCTATGACACACTGTTCCAAATTTGGAAGCAGTTAACAATTTCCGTCACATCTCAAACCAGTTTACGCTATCTGCTTGCAGTAATGTATCCCTTTCCGGCTGTTGCTTTTCTTTTTCAGTTTGGGCAGAAATTTCAACTTTTCACTCTCATATACTTCCGAACTCATGTCAGGTTGTAGGCAGTGAGGACCATAATCTTTGTCAGAAAAGCATTTCGCTAACGACCTTCTCAGAAATGACCGCCGACACACCTTCTGGATCCTGCTTTTTTCGGCTTGTAAATTCCTTCTTAACTTTCTTCTGAATTCCACTTTGTTTGAACTCATTCTATTATGAAGTGTTTTGTGTAGGAAACAGTGCGATGTGTTTGTATTATGTGCTACGACTGCTGCAGCACATAATTCTTGGTAGGACCTTTTTGTTGCGTAGTTTATTTTTCCACCAGAGTACTTTGCAACTATGGAGTTAAATTGTTCCACAGTATTGCTATCCACATTATGTAACAAATTCCGTGAATGTTTTACTAAGAATTGTGCCGCTTCCATTATTTTATTGTAAAGGCCACTTTTTTAAAGTTGTAGTACAAGGTTTTCTTCGTCTTGTTTGTGGTCCTCACAAAAATAACCTATTTCGGTACACTGCTTATGTTCACAAAATACATGACTTAATCCATTTTGTATGACAGCTCTTAATCCCAGATTATTTTCTTCTGTTGTTGTATCTTGTAAATTCCTAAACGAAATTGCCTTTTTTTTTTTTTTTTTACACCAGACACAAATTTTTCTACTTTTCCTGCTACAATCTTTATCAGTCTTGCTGTTCCAAGTTTAGTGTTTTCAGTAGCAGAAACAATGTTTTCTTAAGTTTCTGAACAGATGGTTCCTACATTTAATTTTCTCAACAATTGTGTTTTTGTATGGTCTTGAGTCAAGGATTTTTTTATAAACACTGCTGTCGCCATCTGCAATAATTTTTGCGAATTTTACGTTATGTTCTGCCTCGTTTTGTTTGAACCCTTCACATATAATTTTAGATTCCATACTACTAGAGCTGCCATAATGGTTTTTTAAGCATTCGTGGGGTTTAGGATTTTCGCCAACAGGTGTTCGGGAACAAACATAACAATATTTATTTGCTACTGCCATGTACAGTACTTTTCTCGAATGAAAATCCATTATTGCAACAATTCCAGACAGTGTATTATATTTAGTTTTGTAAGACCTTTTGCACCAACTACCATCAACGACTACAGACAAAAGCGGCACACTGTTTACATCAACATCTCTTCTCTCTTTTGCTTAGACAGCTTCCTCTGCATTTGCTTTCTTCATTTCTTCAGTTGCCTACCTCTCCCATCCTTCACACACCTTTTTATGAATTTCGAGTATGTGTTTGCAGACGTGCATGGCGCAACCATAGACGCGCAAAATTCTTCCACATTGTTAAACCCTCAACCTATGCTCATGATGCCAGCAACTTCCCTTGAGTTGACGTCCAAGTGCAGTGGGCTAGTATCATTTGTGGGTACATGAATGACTTTATTGCACATGTTGCAATGGAAAGTAATGTTAGAATCTAAACCTTGCGTCTTCTCTCCAATGACACTCATGTTTGATAACGAACAGCCAAAGTTTGGGTTGTGTGCAGCTTCTTTGGGTAGTTGCTGTATAAAAAAACATGATATCCACGATTCTGGCACCTTCAAGCTTGAAATCCGAACGTACCAGATTTTTCTTTCTTTCTACAATAAATTATTTTTGTTTCTCATAGGAAGAGAATGGGTTGCAATATGCACCATTACTATGGATGTCAGTAGGCACATGTTCGGAATTACATTCTGCAGAATCTGCCTGAAGAGCAACAACACAAATGTTTGAAGCACTCCATTCCAATTCATGACAAGCAAATGCGGAATCATGTAAAGGCACATCATGAGGATTTTTTGTGAACCTGAAGACATACAGTTTGTCAATGGCACAACTTTTGATCTTGAGTTTTCTGTGGTAGTGCAAGAGATATCCTGCCCAGTCTGGAACAATTCGTTCTGCGTAACAAAATTATGTCTTAAATCTTTCCTTTTACATAAATTATGCAATCAAAGTGATAAATAAATTGGAGAAAACAAACAGACTTGCCAACACAGTGTCTGTTAAAATATGTTTTGGCGAGTTTTGGATGAAATGGGAAATGAATTTCTCAAACATTTAATGTACAAGCCGCTGTGATACGAATAAGATGCAAACTTTCACTACGATTATTATATATCATTTTTAGGACTGGTGCTCCATAGACTAACATAGTAGCTGACAACACTGGGTGGAACTGTTAATTCACTGCAACGCAATTAGCAAGCGAGTAAATTTTGTTACTGCTTCACTACCACGCACTAAAGAAGAACACCTTCTTAGTTGTAAAGACACATTTTATTTCTACTGATAAATTTTTTTATTCAAATTTGAATCACTGCAACGTAGCATTGCTGCTGAAAAAAAAAGTATCAATTATTTTGATTACCAAGATAAATAGTATTAAATAGTAAGTAATTTTTTGTAGACACATGATGAAAAATATCACATGTAATGTATTTCAATAAGCATTTCAACTATGCAAATATGTTATTTTAAAACTGTGAAAATTCGAAAGCAAACAAACGTTTAACGTCCATATGCAAAACTAGCTGCCCGGCTGCTGCCTTGCCCGTGTGGAATTTTTAAAAGAAAAACTATAAAGACCTGTGTTATACACAGCTACGCTCAGAATAGTCGTCAAAATTTTTTAGAAATATTATGTGTAGGCTATATCCACGTCTGTGCACAAAACGGCCATGTATCATTAGGGCTGCAAAAATGAACAACGTTTATATTATTTATCTGTGGCCATGCATGCTTTTCTGGATTTCAACATTTTATTTCTTATATTATGTACTAACTTTACCACCATTTACAAGACTCTTCAGAAAAGGCCAAGTTTTGGTATTCTTAAAAATTACTACTTCAGTGATGATTGCTTTTGGCATCATTAAAAGGGCAAAATTATTCAGCTAGAATATCTGATGACCTTTCAAAATCATCCGACAGTGATACGCATGGTCTGACACTGCAAAAACTTGCACAGTGAGGTGTCAGAGAAGAGTAAACGTAATTTATTCAATAGTGTCTTAAAACAGAAAACAGGTCATTTTCATCACTAATACACCGTGGGAAAATGTCACCACACGAGAATATGTGCCGCAGGGATCAATACGGGGTCCTCTACTTTTCATAATATTTATCAGTGACTTTGTCAAATCAATTAATGCCAACTTAGTCATTATGTTTGCTGGCGATATAAACGTTTTGGAAACTAACTCTTGTGAAATTGCTGTATGGGATAACATATCAACAGCTGTTGTATTAATTACCAAATGTAAAAAAAAAATACATATTTAACATGAAGCACTGATTTTATGGCACCAAACAAACACTCTCCTCCAATCTTAAAAGTAATCAATAGTAGACTCAAGTAGCAAGAAACTACGAATTGTATATACCTACTACCAAAATTGTAGGTATATATGCATACATGAGCATACCGCATGTTTTTTTTTTTTTTCATCCAAACAGTACGCACCAAGTTGTGTCATAATTTATACAAATTTAAAATTAATTACGGGCATATTTCGAGAGAAATGAACTGAATATGATTGACGTGCTTTGTTCCGTCAATACTTTCCTTCTATGCAGGAACTTATGGATTTCGCTAACAGAATAAAATTACTAGGAGGAGTTAACAAAATTGTGCATGATTTATCATTACAGTTAAATATAAATTTCGGTGCTAATAATTTTAATAATATACGTTTAGTCCCAGTGTCTAACTTGGAAGGCTTGTGGTATAATATATTGAAATAATGAACACATTCTTGTAACCATTTTAAATAAATGCCGTACCTTTGTTTCCTCGTGGAAAGTTACGGCTGCTGTTTCGTAAACTATATTTGAGCTGGCATTGGCGAAATGTTATTCAATTAGGGGCCTACTTCGTTGTTAGAAACACGTGAGGACCAGTACAAAGTGTCTGTTTCTGTCTCCAGTAGTTGCAGGGGTAACTGCAGCAACATAAAATATTTAGGAGACGACCTACTTTAAATTTCATTTTGAACGGTAAAAAATCGTAAATTTTACAGTAGATAAACACGACAATAGTTATACCGCAAAAAAGATTCAAGCGAAATCAATATTCGAATTGGTCAATGGAATTCAACCCGAACACAGAAGGCAGGGATATCATTGACACCCACAAGTCTCGACCTTGAGCACTATCAAGCCGGCAGACCATCACTTCCCCTCCAGCGCCGACAGGCTTCCCCCACCCAATGTGGTTTCTCAAGAGCTTGGCGTGGCCCCGCGCGCAGGCAGCACAAACCAGAGCCCTAACGGCACGAAAATGTCCATTTTCGCTCAAGAATATATTGATATTTATCGCGGTGACCATATAATATTATTACACCATTTTATTCACATTGATGCGTACTTTCAACCTATAATTATAGTTTTTCGAAAATACTAATACGTAACTCGTAAATTAAGTGCAGTGTTTCTTGTATTTACCATTTTTTTTAAAGTTTTAATATCAAGATATTCAAAATATTGAAACTGTAGGTGGAAAGCCACTTGTTTCTTCTCATCGCATAAAAAAACTGGACTCTGTGGTATGCATGGTTTACGATAAAAGCTTGAGAAAAAATGACTATGTTTTCCGAACTGGCATGGGGGGTGGATACAACTCTTAAGACAAGAGTATTTTAAGTGGTGTTCTGTTAAACATAAAAAGTTAACGTCCAGTTTAGACTTAAGTTTTATATATTCTAGATCTATATACAATTCATTCATTTTGTTAGTTATACCCCTAATATTCTGGTGAAATATTACAATATTTTTTATATTGGTAATATTATTTTATTTACAATTTTACTAACATCTGTACAATCATCTGTTCTAAGTTTATTTGCATAGTTAGCTAGTGAAAAGTTTTGATTTAGGTCAATCTCATTTATATTTTGTTTATACTTCCTAGTTAAAAGTATGTTCATTTCATCCATTAATTTCTCCTGATTAGGTTTTACATGGTTAAGTAATAATTTGTCACATGTTGTCATAGATTTGTATTTTTTAATGTTGCTTGCCATAAAGTCTGTAGGACAGTTAAGTAGCTCATATTTTATTTCCTATCTAAAAAAATTTTTTCACCAGTTTTATTTCCTAACCTTATTACCCAATTATCTAGGAGAGTCATTTTTGGCAGTATCTTTCCCTTACTACCCTCCAAGTTGTCATTTTTGAGTAACCATTTATCAAGCAAGGTTGGATTCTGTGGGAGAGCCATTCTTTTAGACACAACCTCAACCAATTCTACCAGACACAAAACTTTTACCTTTATCATTTAAGTGAAGGCCATGACTAGTGTGCATGGATCTTTCTACACTGTTTATCTCTACAAAACTTACATTTTTTAATTCTTTGCTGGCTGCCTTAAACCTTTTGTTTGTATCTTTTATTGCTATGTTCACACATGAGTTTACTTCTAAGTCATGCCTGTGAGGGATGTCAATGACAATTACCTTATTGTGCTTCATCCTTTCTAGGGAATCTTGTAGATTTGGCACAGCTTCTTCTTCTTTATGCTTCGCTACAGCATTTGACCCCCCCATTATCACAATATAGTCATTTTTTGATAGGCTTTGTGAGATTTCCTTAAGTGGTCTTAGTACCTCACACATAGGAGCTCTTGGGTTTGTGAGACCTTCTGCGAACAAAGTTGGGTTTAGACTTTTCACTTTTTCTGCGATATCCTAACAGGCTATAATCGTGGCGATCTGCATTGTGACCAGACGATAAAATAAGTCAGCGACGAACTAGGTTATCTCTAGTAGGAAAAGCGTGAGATATATTATGGTTTTCATGCCATTGCTGGACGCACGGGGTGGAGCGAGCGCGGTACAAAGACTAGTCGAGAGGAAAGTGGAAGCGTCGGTAGCGCGCGCGGTTGTCAATTTGGGCACCATGTCTGCGAGGCCGGGCACGTGGCGCAAGGAGACACTTCTGAGCCACATTCGTATTCCTATACACTCCCATCCAGGAGTTTCTGTCGCTACGTTCAGGGGCGTCGTCAGTCTCGGTAAGGAGCATCATGACTCATTCACGTGCATAACTTAACTGCAGTTATAAAATCAATCCCAGATGATGCAACACTTTTTTTTCTGAATTTTCTAAAAGCTGAAGTCAAATTGAATGAACATAAATCACAAGAATTTTTATGGGCTTGGTGGCATTGCATGTAAAACATGACAAATTTAGGCAGGTAAGTGTTTAGAAGTTTGGGAACTGCTGCCCCAAATAATTCCATCTATTTTAGTTTTTGCAAATGTTATAACTGCGTGTGTGTAGCTAACTGCATATTATCAGTAATGATGCTAAACAGAATGTACATATCTTCACAACAGTCTGTCGAATACTTTTCATAAATAAATATGTTTTACTCTGCTATAAACGTCTTACATCAACGTGCTAAAAGGTTATGATGTCTCTGGTAAGATTAAAAAATATACTTATAAAAATTCAGCTACTGTATATAAATCGTTTCCACATAGTGTGTGGAGACCATTATAATATATTTCTCCATAACTAGTAAAAAATACGTATTGTCCAATATATGAGTGTTGTTGTGAATCCAGTTGGTAAAGCAAAACATATGATCGCTAATAAAGCTGTGTCAGTGGCTATGAAAGCCCTGACAGACGTCACTGATGAAGCAATCGGAAGTGCGTCATGAGTCTAGATAGATGGATTGAAATATCCAGATACCCTTACCACACTAACATGGCATTTTATCTAGCATGACCACTGAGGACAAATAACAGCGGCAATAAGAACAATCTTGAGTGGGACTGAGTAAGTAAATAAGACATGTAAAAGTCAGAGGTGTATTTTACCTGATTACGGTATGGGTCGGTACTGACAGATAAGCACCCAGAGATGATGTGCTCACGCTGTGGATCAGCTGACACATCCCGGGCAACAGCCTCCCGAATTTTCACAGTGCTGTATCACAGCATAGGAATCTCTGTGTTAAATAGAAATCAATACATCACCGTGAGCTTTGAAGATTGTGTTTTGAAACAAGTCTATCCTTATTTTTATAAAATTTCTGAAAGTACAGGGGTGAGCGCGGTACAAAATCAATTGGGGGAAGGGAGAGAGGAAGCGTATTGCCGGGCACGTTCGCCAGTATGACTACACGGCACGGCACGCGGAGGAACATTCAAACACATGACTATACCAATATACTGTGACCAAAATTAAGTACACTTTAAACCAATACCGGACAGCTTGAGCACTTTGGTGAGATTTCTGATTGTGTTATCACGTCAAACCACCAGAGAACAGCACCCTACATTTAATTGATTTCAGATGTACACAGCCAACATAAAAATTCTGGGAAAAATTTCTCTATGGAGAACATATTTTCTTTGTATGGAGAAAATGAAAAAGAGCAGTACGATAAATACATAAAAATTAAATAAAACCTGTTGAAATAATAAAATGCAAAAATAATTTTAAAATATGTGTTAGTTTCACCTCTTACCGCTACGCAATTTTACACGAGCTTACTCTTAGTAATTGCATAGAACTGCCCAGTATTATTCTCTAGGGTATTTGCCAAAGCAACTTTTGTGACGTTTATATGCATTATGAATGCACTGTTACTGCACATCAGTAATTACTTTCTACTGTTCGACATGTGCATGCCTGCCACAGTAGCCAGTCTAATTATATTTACATATACACGTGTTTCTGACAGGTGTAAATGTTCTATCTGTAACATGTTTTTTGATATCTCTAATAAACTTAACATAAGGGGGTCACCAATTTATAGTTAACAGCAGTACACAAATAATTTTTATATAGTGTTTGGAGTATTGATGAATAGAAAGTTACGAAACTATGTTTGTTTGTTGTACAGTAAGGGTGTATCTGCGGGAAAGTGCACTAATAGCAGAAGAAAAGTAAAACAGAGTACATAATGTTGCCAACGTGCCTGTGTCCGAGGACTCTGCAATTGTTAAGGGGATTGATCCCTGTCAGATTGGTTTTACGGTTTTTCTTATAAATCAGGGAATATAAACATTGTTTTACTTTTTTCATGCTGGCAAGGCATAGTTTATTGTTTCATTCGCTTTTTGGAATCCATATGGCATTGTTTCTGTTACTGTTGCGGCCTCTGTAGTCGCTCCTGTAAATAAAGCAATTTTTCCTTTTTAGCTGTTTCCCGTTGCAAAATAATGAATATATTATTGTTCCAGCAATTGCAGAAAATCTATTAAGTTTGTAGCTATGCCTTGTCGTGACAAAAATTTTAACATACATCGACTGGAACTGAGGCTATCGAGAAGAAACAAATAAATCCAAGGTAGTAGGGATCAACACCCCTTAATTACTCACGTGACACATTATGTAGAGGGCGTACTGCTTGGGGAAATAAGATACGTAATAAGTATGTGCCATGCACAGCTGTCAGCACATTGTGAGACAGCAGCTTGTGTGTTCGATGCCTAACGGCATCTCATTGTCTTTGTGAAAAATGGCAAGAACGAAATATCGCTAGAAAAACAGCTATTAAGTAGTTGGCGAAAAATCTATTAAAAAGAGAATGAAGCATGTGTAGGCCTACCTTATGTAGTATGTAAGGCACGGTAAATGTGCTTTATGTCTCGTCGACAGTAAGGTCATTCAAGACAGTGTTCTCAATTTGGCGTAATGACAAAAACTAGGAGAGTAGTCTGTCATGGTCTTTGTTCACGAACCATACCAGCAACGTCCTGGAGTGATAATTTTTGTTCTGTGTATATAATATGACATACATTATTTTCAGTTGTTACCGTCACGCTGAAAATAATTAACCCATATTATTACTAACGTATATAATAATGTTGGTTTTATGTGCGGCAGTTTTGCACGGTGTAACGGCATCTGAATCTCTTGATTAGAAGACCAGGACCACTGACATACCAAATCGGCTGCTATAAATTTGTGCTGGGGAGAACACTGTAGTTTACTAACATTTGGTCTGCATTTAATTTCAGATTTAGCATCTAAACTGTAATCTGAAAGACATTTCTTTCAACAAATAAATGTAACTGTACATGTTACAGATTGGCAAAGTGCAAGTGTTAGCACTACTGATTCGGTTGACTGCGAATAAGACCATGCCACTCCACATGCTGTCTATCGAGATCCCTGATAGGATGACAAGACGCAATATGTGTTTCCGATTAACGTTACATGTTTGTCGAAACCAATAAATAATCAATATGATATTTGCTTCAGAAAAATGCTTACGTAAACATATTTACATGTAGTTTCAAGATAGACCCGTAACAAAATTTACAAGCATTCTTCAAAATTCAATTAAATATCACAGTACTTTGAGCTTCAAAGACTATCATGAAATAATTACATTCAGGTTAGCATCTTACAGTCCTATTGATTCATATTGTAGTACTACCTGTTTGTGCTCGAGCATGTAAATATTGGTGCATTTATTTTATTAAAGAGTACATGTCACATTATGTGACATCTTACAAGTATTACACATGGACATTACTGCGGATGGAATGCTAGCTGTATTTGGTACAGCTCGACATTTAGACAAGGCCTAGAATGCCATGCAAGCAAATGAGTGCTGTTAGACCAGTTTTACTCGCGAGTATTCACTTCCCACGATAATTTTTTTTTTTGCGATATAATTGCAAACATGCAATAAATCCACAATGTTGACTATTCTCATTACGTATAAAATTAACATTTTCCATTTTATAGGAAAAGTTGACTGTAAAGTGTATTTATTTTCAAAATCCCCAGTTGTACTTTTCAAGCCTTGCTGGATGATAAGTAACAAAATTCTCAATATGCTTTTTATTTCCATGATAGTGAGTTTGTGATATAAAAACGTACCAAAGCCAATTTGGAAGGAACATATTTTACTGTGTGAGAAGTTAACAAAGTAACTGAACATAAAACTTTCTGTAGCAAATATCAGCTGGCTTTTTATGCAAACCTAGGTCAATTCATCAATGTGGTGTCACATAACTTTACATGAACGAAACAGAAACTGTTTATTGCTGTAATTTTAAAATGGGTTAATAATGTACATTTGTAAAAAATAATAATTTGAAATGAATTGACGCGTGGCCTGAGGTAGTGTCACAGTTCTGGTCGAGAGAAAGCTGAGGTGAAGCTAGAAACGGCTCCTTGACACACGAGCCAGACCTGTCATCCCGTCCGGTGCAAAGAACGGATGTGGTGAGATGATGAGGAGGGTGGATAAGTAACAGAATGAGAAAGTTCGAGAAAAGGGAGTGCTCCGAGAAAACCCACCGCCCGACAGCAATGTCCACCACGTTTCCCGCATGCAAAAATTCCGGATTTACTCCACCAAGGATCTAAACTGGATTGCCTAAGTAAGGCGGGAGATCTAATCCCTCTATCACCCTGGGCCATTATCGGTATAAATAATGTTCCATGTCCAAATATACATTTATTCGGAAAACATCTTAGCATATTGTATCGAATTCGAGTTAACAAATAATAAAACATACAGGAAAGTTAAAATTAAAGTGTATAAGTAATCACAAAAGTGTAGGAGCCATGGATCACTGTGGCAGAGTGGTCATAACACTTTCCTTCCACCAAGGCAATCCGGGTTCGATCTCCGATGGTGTCGACGCTTGATTTTCCACAAGTGGGAAACTTGCTACTAATTGATGCATTTCCTAAGGGACCTCCCATTTCCCCAACCCTTTTTTCATTTTGTCGCCTTTCAACCATAGGGCAGGTTCCCAAGCAGGCAGGATATCCTGTCCTCGGTGCTCTCTTCATTCAATATTTATTTTATCACAAATAAGAGAGATTATGAGAACGATACAGAAATACCCAATGTTAGATATAGCACACTAACAAAACATTTTTAAACAATGATTTTAAATTGATTACAAAGATCGTATTTACAGTATTATTATCTTGAACAGAATAACAAATGGAAAAATATAATGGCAATACAGAGTGAGTCATAATTTATGTAACAAACTATGGTGATGCCATAGTTAAATTTGACTAAATTGTAAAATGGTGTATGCCTAACTTCTTTCAACACGTGGGATGACCTTGACTAGGCCTACTGCTGTTTACGTGTGTGTGAACAGTGAATGAAAATCAATGGAAGTTCCACGTGAACAAACACAATTTGGAATTTTTCATTGGATACGTTTTTTTACTGAGGGCTGCCATATGCGGGAAGAATTATTTCTAAATAACCAAAATATCACCCCATTTCATTGTGTATGTATGTATGAACGTGTACGTCATTATATCTTCTTATATTACAAGCAATTATAATTGGACAATGGACTGGAAAGATCTTCTTTCTTGGCGTCAGAAATAAATTATGCTCCGTCATTGAACATGCATCAGCTGAAATAAAGAGTCACATCCACATCTTTGCTACAAAAACTGGGGTAGAGATCAACCATCAACCGCAATGGAGCAGGACGTCATTTCAGAAGTTTTTTGTAGCAGTGTCATCCATGCATGATGTTAGATACAAATGCTTAGTAGGAGATGGGAACTCCAGCGTCCACACACAAATTTTGCTGAGTTTTCCATCGTATGGGCGTTCTGTCCAGAAACAAGAATGTGCCAACCACTGCGTTAGAAATTACACCAGTCATTTGCATTTGCACACATTGACAGCCAACAAAAATTTCCCTTTGGAAGCACGAAAACTTTTGAAACAGGCCATACCCCGTTTAACAGCGACAGCACGTGGTGGGATTAGGCATTGCGGCAGAGCAAATTCAGCATTGACAATCTCATCAAAGATTTGCAAAATGGTCCTAAACATCTGACTGTCGTAGTTAGGTATTTCCGTGACGGAGACAAGACAAAGGCAAACATTCTGCCAGATAAGTGCCAAATTTGGTTTGTATGATGATGTAGGTACTCTAATTGAAAAACTTGTCACTAAAGCCCCGCTGTTAGAAGAAAACTGAACAAGCAATGCGGCGGAATGCTACATGAACTTAACAAAATTCAATACCGGCAAAAGAATTAATTATTGTCAGCGATGCTCTTTTCAGAGGCGATGTCATATTGCGGCCCTAAGATTTGAAAAGGACATGTATAGGAAGGAAGCCCTTTCCGAAAAATGGACGGTAGAAGCCCCGGAATGACATTATAAAAATTGTACGTAACAGAATTAAGCGTCACAACTCATCCCGGCATTAACTTGAATACCGGGATGTCTCTCATGCTATGAAACGTAAACGACGAAAGACAGCAGTTACTGAAGCTGACGGCGATTATGGGCCACGTGCCTTGGAACCTGAGAGTATCGAGGAAAATGAAATGGTGGCTATTGATTTGTCACAGAAATGTGGAACATTTTGTAGCCTCACTCCATGTAACAGAGGAAGAAAGAGATATTGTCAACTGGATTTGTCAACAAGCTGAATGTGAAACGTCGCATGAGCTTAGACAATTGCGCTTGACTGAGAGCAACTTCGGTATAGTATTTCGTCGAAGGGAGACCACGCCGTGCTCAAATAAAATTTAAAAAAAATTATATAAAAAATTAAACGACAATCATAAGCGTTCCTTTGATTTTATTTGGCGTTTGTTTAGATTCGTCTAATTTAATTTTAATCAAATAATTTAAATACATTTTCTTATCTTAAATTTCTTTTTCTAAACAATAATTAGAAAAGTGACAATCTTATATATTTACGAATTAAAAAATATATCTTTCCTTTCCGCTATAAATTTTAACAGAAATAGTGGCATTAATTAAATTAATTACTTCTTGTAAACTTTCAATAGTGTACAGTCTTTAAAATTTACGTTTCCAGTTATATTTCCCATGTTTACGTATTTTGTTTCTTTATCTTCTTTTTTATAATATAGGCTAGCAAAGTATTTTTATTTTCGAATTTTTAAAATGTTTTTAAGTAAAGTATTTTTAGGTGAGTGTTTCCAATACAAGTATAAATACCATCTGTTTTTATTTCCATAAAAGGTTTTTCTTCGGGAAAATAAATAATTTCTAATTCTTGTCTTACATTGAATACAAATAAATCCTTTTTTTTTTTTTTTTAATTAAGATTATCTTTATTTTTCTTAATTTCTTTAAATTAATTTTTATTGGGACCTTTAACAACATAAACAGATTTTATTCCATTTTGTTCTCCAAAAACTCCAACATAAGTAAATTTACTTTTATCAGTTACAAGAAAAGCATATATTTTATATACTCCAATTGTAGCAAAATCTATCTACTTTGGTTTAAAATAATTGATTTAATTCTTCTTCTGGTTCTTTTATTTGCCGTTCTTTCCATAAAATATTTGTGTAATCTTCTTTTATACTAGAGTAATTCTTATTCTCTTTTTTAGTAGATTGTAAATGTGTACTGAATTAATTATTTTTATTTCTTTTATTGTGTTATGAGAGAGTATGTTGGTAACATTTAGCCTATTCTGTTTCTAGCTGCAAATGGAATAATGTTATTTGATTTTATTATCCCCAATTCTTCTATATTTATAATTTGTGGTAGGCTATAGTAGAAAATAAGCTGTGGGATTTAGAACAATATGTTTCTCCAGATTTTATAACAAGTTTGGTTTACAAAAACTATGTTATCTGCTTCTTCTAAGATTTATATGTAGTTAATAGGCAAATAATTAAAACTAAATGTAGATAAAACAAATTTTACAAATTTTTCTCTTCTTTATCTTCTGTTTATTTTATTTGTATTCCTGTTAATTTTTTAGTATTTTTATTTCTTCAATAAACATATTGTAATAATTTTTTATAAATAAGAGGGCAACTATTTTGTAAAGAATTTGTTAATATTTCCCACACTATTGCTAATAATGCAACACTATAAATAGGAGCTTTATCAAACTGCTATTTACTATTATTTGTTATTAATTTTAAACAATCTGTTATTGGATTAAATCTGTTTTCTTCTTCAAAATTTTCATTAGCTTATCTATAAATTGTTGCTTCTAATCTTGTAATTCCATTAATTTAGCTAAAACAGAAGCACATGTTTCTTTTAATCTTTTAACAGGATAATTATAATCTATATATATAAAAATGAAAGCTGACTGATTGACTGACTGACTGACATATCAAACTGCAGCCCAAACCACTGGACCTAGAATCGTGAAATTTTTTGTGGGGGTTCCTCTCAGGTCGTAGGCGAGCACTAAGACGGGATTTTTCGAAATTCGGCCTCTAAGAGGGTGAAAAGGGGTGAAATGTGTTTTCGAAGAAACGTCGATAGAGCTCGAACCCGACGGCCAATCGTCGTGATTTTTACTTTAATAGGACACTCGTAAAAATGCATATTAGCCATTTTAAGGATTTTTCGAAATTCAACATTTAAGGAGGTGAAAAGCCCTTAAATGTGTTTCCAATCAACTATCGATATCTATCAAATCCTTCGGGATAGAGTGTTGATATTCACTTCAAAATATTGCTTACGTAAGTACCCAAAAAGTAGTTTTAGGTTTTTTTGAAATTCGACCCCCAGGCAGTAAAAAGGGGCAAAATGTGTTTTTAATGAATCGTCTTTATCTTTGAAACACAATTGGCTATCGTCGTGATTTTAACTTTAATTGGTTACTTTTACAAATGTCTATGACAGGACTCAAAATCGTTTCGAAATTCTTTATTTAAAGGGGTGAA
>PNEQ01089194.1:0-48050 GCA_003012365.1 Medauroidea extradentata | reverse complement strand
AAATTTAAACAATATAAAGTTCCTGAAAGTAAACTTCCATGTGCTACTTTGTTTCTTAGAAATATTATAATTTTGTAGACTGGGCAAGGACTGACATTTCTCGTTATAGTATTGCGAGCCCAATAAGCTCATGTCTGGTGTATGAGTGAGAGAGGTGAAGTTACGTATAATACTCTCCGCACTTTATATGTTACAGTCATTATTTTTAGCGTTTTCGAGGTTTATTGAACACTCACGATAACAACTTTATATGTTCCGAAAACGACCCAACATAGAGTAATGAACTGTGTATAGTTGAAAATGTAGCCTATAGCAGTGCGTTTGAAAACTGACACTACAGTTTCGGTTGATGCATGAATCTCTGGAGGTCTTGCAAAACACAAGGACAAACATGGCAATTCCAACTCCCTGTTTAGTTGATTTCTACTCTCATGCTCAGTATACAGTCCTTTGACAGTTTATTTATTTATCGCACGTGTACATGCTGTTTAACATGTATTGTGTACATAATGTAGGCTTGGAACTACTATCTTTGTGTTTGTTCCTTGCCTGAAGTTATTGGCGGGAAAGTGCATATTTCGCGTTATTTTCTGGCAGAAGACTAGACTGCAAGCTGACGTACTTTCTGTCGATGTCTCCCATTGGCCTACAATGTCACGACATGGTGCAGAGACCACTTGTGATTAGTGATTGAAAGATACGTGGTAGAGTGATCAATTTCCTGCAAAGCGTTCACACACGTATTATACAGAATATTCCTGAACTACAGGTACAAATGTTGAAATTGTGTATTCCTTATAAAAAATGAGCAACTTTCACCTAGCGCTACTTTTGAGGGAGATATTAACCCTTGAAAAACAAATTTCTAATTTTTTTTTTTTGCAAAGTATCGGGAACCACGTGGAGATAAATTACAATTCTGCGCACAACGATTAGAGTTGTCGAGATCTTCAACACGTGAAGAAACCACACTTTAAAACTCTCCTCTTCATGAAAATAACAACGGTGGCAACCTTCTTATTGACTACAAATTTTGTGCCGTTGAGTTTTGTGAACATTTTATGTTGCTTTTCTGAACAGTACATCCTAAGTAACAAAAAGGTCCTGTTGTTGCAAGTCGCTAGAACGCATCGTTTATTAGAGAAAAAAATCATAAAAATAGTCAGTGGCTGCAATACACTGCATATGAGGTGAGCTCTACAACCTGTACTAAGCGATTATATCATCCTAGGCACCCGAACTACGGTAGCTTGTTACATAAATTCGCACCTGAAATGCGCCAGAGATGAAGGTATGTGCTGAGCATAGGTGTGTATGGAGCTGTAGAATTTAAGTTTTATTTTCTGAGGTTTCCTAGACTAAAATTTAAAACGCGATTTTATAGAACTATTTTTCTGATTACAAAATGCATTTACAAACATTCTGTGCGTATTCCATTGCAAGTGTAGCAGTTGTTGTCTACATGCCAGGTATTGTATAAAATTGATCGTGTATGGCGTTTAATTTTTTATCTGGGTCGTTATTCTGTTCCATATTTGTGTTTATCTGTTGGTCAATAACATAAGCTAGTCTCATCTGTCTTGCAGTTGATGGTACCCTGATAAGAAATTCAGTGTGCGACGCGCTGCTATTTATAATGGATGTTTGTTAAGTTCTGGATGTTTGGGTGGATAAATACTAGACGGTAAGTTCTGTATTCCCTTGTAGCACGTCATTACTGTCCTCTACTGGCCGACCGTTATTCTACTATGCTTTGTCGGTAATGTTCTTAACGATTTTTCTTCCAAAAATCTCAACAATAATTATATTTGAATCACGTCGAAGGTCACTTAAACGGAGTCGTCGTCAGCTGTCTGCCAAATTAACTGCAACTTTTTTTTTTTTCAATAATTTTTAGATAATATCCGTAAGCTTCCCGACGTTTAAACCAGAGATTACCTGCGGTATTACCCCGGCCCGCCGTGCTTCATGGCTCGACTATGTCTCTACTGAAAGACGTCCCGACGCCTGAATAGACTCCCGAAGGCGGCACTCCGGCCCACCCCAGTCTGTCTCTCGACTACGTCGACACTCTACTCAAAGGCGCCTGGACGCCTAAACCGACGAAGTCCGGCGGCAGTACCCTGGTGTGCCGTCCTTCGCGGCTCAAATACGTCTGCCGTAAAACCGCTAACGGACTCTCGCTTGCCTCCTGGTTGGCGCCAAAATCCCCGCCTCTTGCGCTGCAGGCATTGGTTCAGTTGGGCCATTCGGGAGCAAGCTTCCGACGTATAGCCCCGCCCCTCCAGGACAGCAACTTCTTGCAGTTGCCGTGTTTATTGCATGCACAATTATTTAATTTAATCATGCTACACACAGACAACTATCCTAAATGTGTTTTTAAAGACTAAAATCCTTATATCAAATTTACTATTTAACATTTCCATCGTTAAGACTAAAAGCTGACTTTTCTCCCCTCGTCCAGCAGCTAGGGAGTAACTTGAGTGTGGTTGGAGGCGAGAAGGCCCACACGCTAGCCGAGTGCACTTGATCGTTTCTACATCGACAAAATATCTTAATTTATGTTATTCTGTATAAAATCTTGTACACAGATAAATGCTTGCTGGAAGTTATTTCATCGTCACCTTTACGCGATGGCGAGTAGTAAGAATGGTCGCAAGACATATTTATGACATCATCTGTAATTTATGACTAGAGGTACGTCAATTTCGCGGATTCATCTGGCAGCAGCCTAGACTTGTCAGTCCTATATACCCACTGGCCACAATCGATTATCTATTGGCTTATAACCGTACAAGCAGGTAGCAATCGATAGCACTTCGCATTATTTTGTTATTTACTACTGGCTTGCAATAGTCAAAGGCGTTTCGTAACAGCCGCCAGCAAGTCACAGACATGATAATGAAGTAAACATAATTGGCATTCAACCTGACATGGAATGTATCTGCGAAATTTACGTGCCTCTAGTTATGACAATTGAGTAACACTTGGTTAATTGCGGTGGCGACCATATGGGGCGTGTTGCAATTGATACAGTCCACGTGTTGACGTGCTGTGATTGGGAATAATGGGCGACTTGTTACCGTAACTATAAATGTGAATATGAAACATCTCATGTGATGAAATTGCGGAAGTTATGTATAAAGAGAAAGTATTATTACCCAATTTACAACTGCAGTACGAAAAGTGGTTTATATTACAAAAACGTATTATTACAATTAGGTTATTTGCTTGTTATATTTAGTTCTATGAATTATCGAAATTTTGTGTATTTATAGCGATGTAACTTGTCTCAGCATAAATAGCTGCAAAATTGGCAAAAACGAGAGCAGCAGCACTTTTATGAATAATTTAAAGAACCGTAACTCGAGGATTTATTGTATGTAATGTTGAGCTTAAATAACAAGGTACCTGGGAATTTCACGTTTCATCATTGTCCCAAGTTCGTATCACTTTTTCAATTGGCATTTGACTGGTTTGACACCTCCTGGAGGAAACTACGTGCAATCCCTATCACGTGGTATCACTGCGTCAGAGAACTGCCATAGGCAGCTGTTGTCTGCTAAAGTACACAGATATGCTCGAAGGCTAGCCTACACAATAAAATAAATGTATTTTTACGTAAAAATTCTTTGGAAACTGGTTTACGAAAAAAAAAATAATTTTGTAAGTTTTCAAAAGTATTGTGAAATTTACAGGAAATGTTTGTAAATACACAAATATATCTGTTGATTTACAAGCATTGTTGTACGTTTATAAATAGTAACTGTACATTTACAAACGAATGCTAATACATTTTACAACAATTCTTGGAAGTGTCACAATTTTTTTGGCAACCAGTTTACAAGAAATTTTCTTGTAAATGTGCAAAATATTTTGTATAATGTGACAGGCCGTCGAAGGTTATTTTGTTTCGCATAAACACTCTGCCCAGTAAAATATATCCCGCAAGTCCCCACAGGCATTTGAAAAATTTAGATCACTTAAATGACCTGAGATATTCTTGCAGTAGTGCCAAGACTAATAAATAGCGACAAGAATTTTTGGAGAAAAGATTTTTGTCCCACTTTGTTTCAATGCCTTACGTGCACACCTGCAGCTCAACTTCATGGCTATTGACAAGAGGTTTTTGTGCAGAGTTGTTAGTCATTTGACTGTGTCAATCAGTATACGGAGTACACGGATAACTGCCACACATCACGTCTGTGATTTGCGGTTTTAACCTCAAGACGCTGGGTGTTACAGCTTCCAATCACTGACCATAAAGCCGAGGTGCAGATGCGGACTTAAGGCACTGAAACAAAATGCTTCAAAATTCTTTTCGCGAAATTTCCTATCTCTACTGATAAACGTTCTGACATTAGTTTACAAAATTTTTCTTGCTAAACCACCTTTTTTTTTACTCTGTACATATCAGAAAACCCTAGAATTATTCAGCTATCAATAGGGAAAGGAATAATTCGCGAGTTTAATGACCGACATGTTTGAATCCACTGTCATATACATTCTCGAGTCCGTTCATTCGTTCATTGTCTGTTGTACCGGTGAGCAGCAAGTAGTGGACAAGTGACCGGGGCTTGTGTGTAAATAGGAGAATGTTGTCGTTGAACTCTAGCTATCAATGCACGACTTGAAAAGATGCGGAGCTTCAGTCAGATGTGGGAAACAATTTCTTATCTCCATGGATACCGCAACCGAACATAACCTTCAATTAGCTGTTTGGCGTCAAATGTCCCGGGTGAGACGTACGTCAAGAAAATTGATTATTTGTTTGGAATTTGCCATTTTTTTTTCAGCTAAACATTAATCTTATGTAGGCTGATTGCGTATCTTAACCATGAAGTAGAAGCTACTATTTTTTACCCTCGCATGCAAATCTATGAATAGAGACATGCAAAATTCGCGTTATCATTTGGTAGCAGACTAAACTTCACTTTCCTATACATAACAGAGAATAATCTGCAATTCAATTGGCCACGAACTTTTACGTGTAGGCGATTTACGTGTGTTACGTCTTTACAGAGATTGGCCTTTCTACCGTGTAAGCATTATCCGCGGCAAGTCACGACAATATCGGGCAGCGGGAGACGTCGAACGAGCCCATAGTCACTTGGAGTCTAGTCAGATGTCAGAAAATAACGCGAATTTTGCATGTCTCTATCTATGAATGCGCAACATTTTTGCTTTATGCAATTACTAACTAACAAATCAGCATGTTTGTAAACAAGCTTTGTTTCCCACAGTACTTTTCCCCTGCGGTGACGTCAGGGGGCTGGGGTGTACTTCAAGTCGCTCATTACCTTTACATCACTGTTACTCCTGTGATTGGTAGAGACTTGAATAATTCGCGGGTGCACTAACCTGCATGCTAGCCTCCAAAAATACATGAGTATTCAAGCAGACAACATATGTTCATTAGTTTCTCGCAGATACAGTGAAATGGGGCACGTTAAGGCATTATTTTATTGTTGGCTCAGAGACTTCCAGCGGATGTCAAATAAGTTAACGGCCAATTGCGAAAGCGACACGATTTTATAGTTTCTGAAATTCTAGCATGTGTATAAAAGAAAACGCGAAATTTTCAGTTCCTAGTGATTGGTCGACGGCTGTTTTGACATGTCTTTGAAGACTGTATGCCAGTAATACGTAAGAAAATAACTCGTTGGGGATGTCACGTGCTACCAGTTTGTATTGTACAGTTAGAATCCAAAACGTAATCGAATGAAATCAGTAGGGACAGCAAGTTTTTGAGAAGATATTACTGTATCATTCTATTTCGATTGTCTACGTGATATACAGATATACTTTATGGTTAGGGACCCGTGTTTTACGCGAAAATAATTTAGCCCCAGTTTGTTTCAGTGGCTTACGTGCACATCTTTAATTCTGATTCATGGTTATTGGCAGAGCGTCTATGTGAAGAGCCCTGTCTCATTTGACTGAGCCAATTACAATAACGTTCCAGCAACAACACACGTCTGTGATTTGCCGGTAAAATCCCAAGGCGAGAGAGAGAGTTAAAATATACAATCACTGACAACGAAGCAGAACTGCAGATGTACACGTAAGACACCCAAACAAAGTGAGGCCAAATTCTTTTCGCGAAAAATAGGGGGACCTATTTACGGTTAGTGGCTGTGCATATCTGTGCATAGGCTTTATTTAATCTACTGTGCGAATCAGAACACGGCTAACTGAGAACCACACGTCTGTGATTTACGAATAGAACCCCAAGACGATGGGAGTTTCAACACACAATCACGGAGCACAAAGCAAAGCTGCAGGTGTGCACATAAGACACTGAAACTAAGTGGGACTAAAAACTTTTCGCGAAAACTTTCTGTCCTTATGTATAGAGAGCTTCTAGATGAATTCGCGAAATACTGCGTCAGTTGGATATCAACCATTTTTTCAACACATTAATGCTCTCCACATAACAGGAATGAATTTGCAGCAAGAACAAAGCTACTTTGTATATTACCACTGTTGCCTTCATCGTCTCCTGCTTTTGGCGTAAACTGATGACGTACTACGATGATGAACATTTTTTGTTATAATTAGGAACCCCTATTTTTCACGAAAATAATTTTGCCTCACTTTGTGTACATCTGTAGTTCTGCTTCGTGGTCAGTGATTGAATATTTTAACTTTCTCTCGCCTAGGGATTCTACCGGCAAATCACAGACGTGCGTTGTTGCACGAACGTTTTTGTAATTGGCTCAGTCAAATGAGACACGGCTCTTCACATAGACTCGCTGCCATTAGCCGCGAAGCAGAATTGCAGATGTGCACGTAAGGCTCTGAAACAAACTGAGGCTAAATTCTTTCCCCGAAAAACAGGGGTCCCTAGTTATAATTAAAGATAGGAACAACTCGCAAGTTCGGAGCCCTGCATGTTCGAATCCACTGTGACCTGTGTATACTCAAGCCCCGACCACTTGTCGATTAGCTACTATGACTGGAACAACAGACAATGAACGAATATACGGGACTTGAGTATGCATAGGACAGTGAAGTCTACCTTGCAGGTCACTGAAATCGCGTATTTTATAGTTATATTTGGGCATAGCTAGACAATAGGGAACCAACAAAAATGGTTTTAAATAGCACTTGGTTCCCTGTTGCTATAATTACGTTCAATTTCCGTTCGGATTTAGAACTATTATTATAGGTATTCGTGTAAAACAAATATTTTGCTTCAAAAGTATGAAAATTATTCTTTTACTTAGGGAGGAATGGTGGTAGGAATTGTTGGAGAAATTATTTATACGTTTACATTTCTTTAAAACTGGTTTTAAAAAACAGAACATGTAAGCTATGAAAATTTTCAAACATTATTTGTAAAGTTGTTATGTTTCCGAGATATTATTGTAAATATTTAAATAGTCAATTAGTGTTTTCCCATTTTTTGTTTAAATAAGAGCATAATAATACAGGCCACAGTCGGACAGTACGCCGACTTCTCGAGGCACGTTAATCCCTTCCAACCCTACACATGCACTCTGTAACCCGTCCATCCCCCAGTACTAAGTAATAGAAAGCAACACCCGAACCGTAAGTCAGTCTAGCTTGTTTGGGGGCGGAGGGGGGAAGCGAGCGACCAGACCACTCTCCTCACACGAAGGCGATAGGTACGATCCCTTGTGAAGTTGGTCTCGGATTTTTCATATGTGGGAAACATGGCGGACTCTGTTTGTTGGCTGGCGTGTTTTCTCAGGTAGCTCCCGTTCTTCGTGCCCTTGAATTCCGTCGTTGCTCCATCTGTAGAGTATAATTTCATGTCATCCGTCACCCGGCCCTTAAGAGGGTGTAAGAGGAAGTACGCTGGCTGGGGAGCTCGGCGTGATAGGAACCCCGGCTCTAGTCTCCTTGTCTAGTAACAGTGTCCCTCAGTCGGCTGGAAAACTCCGGTAGATGCTGGATGCAAAAGATGCGCGATGTAAACTGTGCCCTGTTCTGCCATACCCCCGTCCTTGCCACCATCGCAAACTGCAGTGGGGTATGATGTGAATATATAGCGTCTCACACTCAAGTCCATCTCCACCTCCTCGTGGTCATGGCTGGTAATGTACGAGCTTGCACAGCGGTTAACGGAGTGAGGACGAAGACCAGGTAAGTGGTAGCCCCGCTTGAGCACGAGGGAAAGATTCACAGCTGGGTTTCTTAGGTCAGTTTCCATAAACTGGTACGGAAGCTCCAGCATACTCTGTAATCTATCAACAGATTGCATGTTTGCATGTCACAACTGAGGCACACCCGTAGTGTCCTGTGCTACGGATCTCGAGTAATTTTGATCTGAAGAAAGGGTTCTGGGGCCCTGGAGGGTGGACACCTACTTGGGTGAGAACTCTGATGCGTGGTGTTTTTAACAGGTACTTGGAGGATCTGCGTGGAAGCCCCAGCCTTACGCTGAGCCGATCGTGGGTTGGACTCTGAGTGGTGATCGTTCTGAACTCCTGCTTGGAAGGAGGCTTACAGAGTGAGTCCTTGGGTTGCTGGTCTGGTCCGCCTAGTAATATGACTCGTTCACGAAGGGGCTTTGTAGAAGTTGGATAGCCTCGCCATCAACAAGGTGGTTCCCCGTAGTTAACCTGTGGATGTTTCCGTTGCTAGGTGTGTGGGTTTTGACTACCTACCACAGCAACTGGAAAGAGCATAAATCTTCTTCTGTCAGCAGATTCAACTACTCTGTCTGCTTTATGCTAAGGCTGCACGGCCTGGTCGTCCGGGACTGACTGATGAGGAGTGACGACCCTCCCAGTGTATAGGACAGCTAGGTGACTCCTGGCAAGCCTAAGGGATCAGGCACAGGAGGGATGTATTGCCTCACACCTTCCTTTCTAGCAAATTGGAATGAAAGATATTGACGTAGCCCGGATGTCCGTAAGGGAGGTGAGAGTGGGAATTTAATCTGGCAATAATATAATAACCGCGACCACTCTTTTAAAGCAGGGAGTCCGGGGGTTTTCCCTGGGAAAATTTGTATATAAATGTGCAAAAGAGTACTAGTTTAGCCGCTTTCGTAACGAAACAGAATATTCTAATGATAAAAATATTTTTAATTTTTAAATACTTTCCTTTAATAGTGGCAAAAAAGGGGAGACAGAATTATAACTCTTACACCCCCCTTTGGCTACGCCCTTTAAAAATGGTAGTCTACTCAGTCGCGGTAATAACCGCCGCGTACTATTAGAAAGAAGCCGCTGACAAGCCGGAAGGATGCTACGAGCTTATCTGCTGTAGGAGTCGCACCCTCTGGAAGGGGCGGTAGTGTGGGAGGGAGTAGGAAGAGAGATATAACTCAAGAAAACACTACCCTCCTGTGTCAGTGAACGACCAATCGTCAGTATGTTTCTGTCGTAACTCTTGATGATGGACTTGCCGCGGAAAGCCATGTTCTGAGCCACATTTAGCAATGGAGGTAAGAATAGTCAGGAGATGACTTGTGACGTAGTTGAAGTCGCTTTTTAGGACGTCCCATTACAGCACCGAGGTCTTTTCAGGTTATGAACACTTTATTTTTATTCACATTTCTATAATAAAAATATCTCAAATGGTACTGTAAAGAAATTCGTAATTAATAACTTCGATTAACTACTTGATTACTTGGACCAGGGGTTTGATTACGAAGTTATCACATTGCAATAAGTTAACGAATAGAGAATCGCCATGATTTTGACGCTCATAAAGACGGATTTACGTATCTCCCGTATACTTCTATAGGCACGGTCACCCCGTCTCTAGCGACAGAAGATTTGTCAACTCTCTCACCGTTGAAGCCGTACACAGGTCAGTACGGCAGCACATCGCCGTAAACAAACGGTACATTTAACGTAGTTTTATCTTTTTTTACTTTTGTTTATTACTGAGTACCTAAATGCAATATAAAAATTCAAATTTCGCAAAAATTATGAGCATACTATTTTTTCAAACTTTCTATCGACATTTTTATACAAAATTTTGCGTAGAATATTAATTTTGGTTTTAAAACGGTTGGTTTCAAATTGATTCAACATTGATTACACATTTAAACTCCGAGGTTGAGATAAGCAGAGTTCTTATGGGACCTCCTTACCTGCGCTACAAATGTAATGCGGCGAGTTATGTCTATTCCTTTTATTTTTAAGAAACTATTTGGCGCGCATTGTATTTGTATATCTACGAAAACAACACACACTTCAAACTATGTCACTATAGTTTTAAAAATTCGGCAAGTTTATTAGAAACATAATTTTCAGGCCCCACAAAATGGCCAAAAATGGCTTTTCCAGACTGCCATATCTCGACAAACAACAACCTAATTCGAAAAACACAACTGTAAAAACAGGCGTTAGACTTTGAACTATGCTGCCCACGAATAAAATAATGCAGTCACCGATTAAAGTCCCATAGTAAAATGGATAATAGTAAAGCCCTGCACGCCAGCTGAGTGGCTTGCACGGAGAGGCGATCATGTATTACATACGTCGGTCAACAGCACTCTTTCCGCTCCTGCCTCACACACAAACACAGCCTATCTAGAGAGGCCTCTTAAGGGAACCCTTAAATTCTACATAAGTGAGTACCTGTCGAATGTTGTACATACGTGCGCTACAACTGTCTTTCTGTTCATCTCGGTGTGGCTCACTTTGCTATTTGACTGGTTTAATGCTATGAAATCTGTGAGCAAATAAGAATTTTAATTAAAAACTGAAACACTACATGAAAACACAAACTCATAATATTTCCCAAACACTTTTATTCCTGTAGCAACATTCACCTCTCCTCTGTGCAGAATATAATTGTTGTCCTTAAGAGATATCATGAAAAATGACAGCCCTGTCGAACAAAATTTAAAATTTAAATCCCTGTGGTTGCCTTGTACTCGCCAGAGCGTCTAGGTAAGAAGCAACTCTAACAGCAAGATCTGTAGTTCCCATGAGAGTCGTATTTTTAATTGAGTAAACATATTTAAATACTTTTTGTCTCCTTTTTTTGTGAAGTGCAGTCTCTTTCTCCGCATAACAAACCTTCATAAAAACTAATGGCATAATAAAAACATATTTGGAAAGTTGATGAAAAGTGTCAATTTTTACAAGTGTAGAGGGGAGGAGGAGGTTGAGATTACTCATGGAGAGGTACACTGAGTTGTCGTAATAAAATATGAGTGTTTGCTATGCTCCTACATAGCATGTTCATATCTGACCTTCTTCTTTCGTTTTGGGGTGCCCCCTCTGACTAGGCCACTGCTAACTTAGGCGCATCACTGCTGAATATTTGTATTTCGTCTTTTAACTACTGCATAGCAATCTTCCAATCACATAAGACGCGGCCGCTGCAACTGTTTTCCAAAATACATTGGAAAGAATGATTCTTGCGATTTTCCACTGCCTCTACTCATGGAAGAAAACCAAGTAATAGTATGCAAGTTTAAGCGAAATACTTTTACTCCATCAAACATTTGTTTGTACGGTCAACATTGGCCTTTCGTCTACCGACAGTGGTTTTACGCCTTGATTTAAAATAAGTTTTCGGTGGGAAGAACAAATTCTGTTGACCACCTTGTGCTTCAAGGCGAAGAGTCAAGTGGTGGGCCATAGGAATCAAGTCTTAGTGCCCGCGTGTTCTCGGCTTCCGATCGCGCTCGTTATGTTCTGACTGCACAAAATTCAAGATAGTGACGCAATTATATTATTACAGTGTGTTGTCGAAGGAAGTGTATGGTAAACTGACCGTAGTTCGAGATGATGGTATATCGCGAAAATGTTTTGTGCCAACATACCCTTGAAAACACTAGTAAATTGCGACACGTACGATTGGGCGATATACGTCTGACACAACGTAGCTGTCCGCAGTCCAATAACAGACATCGAATATTACAGTAGCAAGATTCTTATTGGCTCAGTCAAATAGGGCAGCAGCGCCACGTAAAAGCTAAAGGCAGTAATATTCTGGTAAGCTGAACATGCGTTGAAATCCAGCAAACAGTCAAGGTTTCCCACGATAAATTATCATCCCTAACCATAGTAAATTGTAACATGACTTGATATCGTGATAAAGCACTCTGCGGGCTTCACAAACTTGGGATGAATCTGCACACCGAGTTAACTAGGTTACCAATAGAAAGCGGGCATGTGTAGTTTCGGCAATTAATGACCAGTGTATCGCCTATACAGTAAGATCACCTTTAAAGTGTTTAACATATTTTTTGTACTGAAGTTCGAAGCCTTAGTATCACGAAGAAGGGTACATTTAGCCTATACCTAAAATAGATACGAATTCGTCTATGTATGTTTTTACTACTCAGTTTTGAGTTATTATTTAGGAAGTTAACGGCCTCCGAAGAGAAACCTGAGGGAATTCGTTCGAGGGTGAGATTGCAGGGGTCCACCATTGCCTTCTTCAATGTACAAACACAACACACCACCAGTCCTGAACCCGGGGACATATCATTAAGTTTTACCAGTGGCGTATCGTGGTAGTGTTCCAAGGCTTGCGGTGCTAAGACACTGGAAATTCGCGGGAATAGTTGACTATATGCTAGGCTCCGACATGCTGTATATAACACTGAATATTTCGTATCGACATTGGCTATGGTTTATTTGAAGCATTGTTCCTCTCTTCAACAAACTCAGTTAAAACGGTACAGCTTGAACATACAGCGTGTGTGATTTATCCCAAAACTGTTCACACGTGTCACGGTTAATATACTACTGTTTATTGGAGACTGTCTTAAAATTTTTCGCAATTTTCCAGTGTCTCTAACTATTCACAACACTGAGTTGTCTGTGGAACATTAGACTGGTAGGGACAGGTATACTAGTGTGCAATAGGCAAGGAACGTATTGTACAGTAATACACCTCGGTATTCGCAACACATGTTTACTGGATATAACAGGTAGACACACTGGGTCCACGTGCTCAAAGTGTATAGTCGGGGCTTATATTGCATGCTTTGGTACGCTACTACGGTACCACAGACAAAACAGTAATACAGACGTGAAATGACGTGGCGGCTGGTTTGATACGGGTGAACTTCGCCGCTTATTGTGGCCCCATACGTTCCTTGTTTTCCAGTAGAATCCTAAGACAAATGAGAGTTGAAATATCCAATCACTGACCATGAAGCAGAGCTGCATGATGTTCACATGATACATTGAAACCTAGTGATACCACACGTCTGTAATTTGCTAGTAGTACCCCAAGACACTGAGAAATATAAACATCCAATCACTGACCATGACACAGAATTGTAGCCTATATGTGCACACAAGGCATTGAAATTCGTTGGTGCAAAATACTTTTTACCAAAAACCAGTGACTCTACACAATAATGTAGGTTTCCTGCAACAATTACGTAAAAGAAAAATTATTTGTTTTCGATTTCTCCAAACGGACTTCTTTATACAAATTTAACTTCTAGTATAGTCTACATGAAGGCCTTCATATTGACTCCAGTCAAACATGAAACACTGCTGGTCTATTCGTGTGTGTGTGTCATTTTCTCCAATCTAACGGGTTACGTTCAGTACAAAGATATTATTTTGTTGTGATGATGTAAATATCAAGAATTACCTCACAAATTTTGTTTCTATCAGACATAAAAATATTTTGTAAGGTAGCCTATTATTATTATTTCTAGATGTCAAAGCAGCCTCATATGAAAGAGTCTTTATAAAAATTCCGTCATTAACTGCATACATATTTTAAATCAGTAAATATGCTTACAATCTTTGGATGGACAGTATAAAAGAATTTTGTCGCAGTCAATAACCAATTGTCTATGATTGGAGACCTGAAAAATTTGCGATTTCCTTCGAGCACCAGCTAAGAGTTCAAATAACCGTAAGTATGTAACACATTCTTAATCAGCCCTTGGCTTATTTGACACCTCCTAGAGTACACTCAGACAATAATAAAAAAATCAATCAAACGCAGGACCAATCATTAGAGCCCGGTAATTTTCGCGAAAAGAATTTTGCAGCACTTTGTTTCAGTGCCTTACGTGCGCACCTGCATCTCTGCTATGTGGTCAGTGATTGGATGCCTTAACACCCAGCGTGTGGAGGTTAAACCCGCAAATCACATACGTGATATGAGACAGTTATCCGTGTACTGATTGGCACAGTCAAATGAATAACGACTCTGCACAAAAACACTCTGTCAATAGCCATGAAGTTGAACTGCAGGTGTGCACGTAAGACACTGAAACAAAGTGGGACAAAAATCTTTTCGCGAAAACTACCGGGCCCTACCAATCATGTTAAATCATACCATCAGCGAGCAACCAATGAGTTGCTACTGTCTTCTAATCCACACATATTCTTAGAGGCTAGCTTACATGTCAGTGAACCAGCGAATTATCCCAGTCTCTACTCATTATAGTTCTAGTTTTCTGCCGTAGCTTCACATTCAGAATACCATCAAGATAACTTGCCTGTAAAAATAGCCATCTGATGCTCTTCATACATGTGACAAACTGAATGGTTCTGTCATAAGAACCTTTGGAATCATGAAACAGGTTCGTGCATTCGCGCTTGTAAGCTATCCAATTAATTAGTGTTCAGTTATCCACTCGTTATTGACGGCAGTGCAGATAAGATTTTAAGACTTTAATTCTGAGAGTGATAAAGAGTTCAGGTATGATGTAAGGTTTATTTTGCCGTACAGACTCAAGTTGACTATGCATAGAGAGAGTGATTTACCGCAGGGAAAGTTGATTGTTTTCTTGTTACAGTGTAGTACTGTACCTACGTGTTCGACATTCTCAGCCCGTTATTCCTGTTTCCATATATAACCTGGCCAATGAGTATTCTGTTACGCCCATACTGCTCGTTTGATATTCGACAGTAACAATTTAAACCGTCTTAAGCTATTATCGTCCAGTCAGATAAGACGTAACATGCTACAGCGCTTTAGAGACTTCATCTCTGGCACTTACTTTTTTTCCTGAGATTTTTCTATCTTGCTTTGCATAACTATGCGTAATATTCCTTTCCCTAACACACGCCATCTGTAAGTGACTTGCCCATAGAGTCTAGAGTGAAGAGCGGTGCGTGTTCTGTGGCGCCCTTAAGGCCTTGACGGAGTTTTGCAGTGATTTCGAAAATATTTTTTTTATTGCTACCTAATACTCATATCAAAATTTCGCTGCACAGCTTTGACACTTATATGTTATAATTTGTAGCTGAATTTTTTTGGTAGAATTATACTGAACGGTTTTTTAGATTTTATTACCCGAAGTACCACGTTTTTCGTCGTGAAAATAAGCAAAAATGAAGGAAATTATTTTTTTGCTGGCGAATGGTACATTATTAAAAAAAAAAACGCGTCCACAGTATTGTGCATTGTGTGATTATACATAGACTAAAATTTTTTTCAAAATTTTGGTTAAAAAATAGTTGAGTTATTGGCACCAGTTTGAAAAAACTCGGGAACAAGCCCTTAACACTTCCGCACATTAATTGATTACATCGCACGTGATACAGGATGTTATGGGATATTTGTACATGTAGCAATTCTTTACACAAAATGCAGTGAAACTCGTTAGTTGATTCGCAGAAACAGGAAATTTAGCGTTTTTACTGACTTGAAGGCTAAATTCCGTACACTTAAGCAACAGCTCTATCCATTGTCTACTGTCAATGAGAAGTAATTTTTTTACTTCGTGCCAGACTACACGGGTTTCGTTCCTTATTCTTCTGTATAGGTCCATGTGTTTTAGTACACGTTCCTTCAGGACAAGTATGTTAACTAGATATCAAACCGCATTAGACAGAGAAGAGTAGACGCTACTAAAGTCTATCGTGGTCTGAACATTTTCTCCCAAAAAATTCCGGTCCCTTAACTCGAAATCAGAAATAGTGAATATCCGTAGATTTGCCAGTGATTTCTACAGATTCTGGATGGAGGAGTTTTAGCTAACTGAAGCTTTTATTAAGGACTGGCAAATGTGTGAATATTCACTCATTTCGATGTAGAGTGCCATAGAAGTGAATAAGTAAATATTCACTGATTCAACTGTTGAAATTGCTCAATCCGGTGTTTACGACAAACATGTGAATATTCACTAGTCAACGTGTGAGCAGTGGCGTTGATGTGTTGCAAGGTAAGGTGTATTTCGCGACGTCTGTACAAACCTGAGAGTGTACAATTGTGTAGAGACCTGTAATATTCGCGGGTTCACTGACATGTAGGCATGCCTCCAAGAATATATGTGTGCTCAAGAAGACAACAGCCGCTCAGTGGCCGCCCGCTGACACAGTCATACCACAGACTAAATAGTAATACAGACGTGAAATGAATTGGCGGCTCCTTTGATACGGGCGAACCTCGCAGTTTATTGGCTGCCCGAGGTTGTTGATACCAGCCCTGTGTATGCTTGGCTCCTGCATGTTACTGCGGGTTTCCTATTGGCCTGGCTGCCGGTTATCAGAGCAGCTGCCTCACGCTGATTGGCAGTAGGTGTTTCAGCCATATTGCTGGCCAGGGAAGCCATTTTGCTGGCGTGTGTGACTGAGTTCGCTAGCCTACCGGCTATTTCACTTCTGTATTCCTAATTATTCTGTGGTCATACCTAGGACTATGACATTTTCGCGAAAACAATTTTGCCCCGGTTTGTTTCATTGCCTTAGTTTCACGTCTGTATTTCTTCTTCTTAGACAGTGATTGTATGTTGAAACTCTTACATGTCTTGAGGATCTACCTGCTCATTACAGACGTGTCGTGTTGTTGTAATCTTGTAGTGATTGACACAGTCAAATAAGAGACGTCACTTCACAAAGACACACTGCCAATAAACATGAAGCATAGCTGAGGATGTGCTCGTATGGCATTGAAACAAATTGAGGCAATGTTCTTTTCCCGAAATGTTCATGGCCCTAGTCATACCTAGAGACATGCTAAATTCGCGTGATCATTTGGTAGTAGACTAAACTTCACTTTTCTATACATAACAGAGCATAATCTGAGATTCAATTAGCCACGAACTTTTATGTTGTCATTTATGTGTGTTATTTTTTTTTACAGAGATTGGCCTCTCTATTGTGCAAACGTTCTCCGCGGAAATCACGAAAATATCGGCCAGCTGGAGACGTCAAACGAGACTATATGTAGTCACTTGGAGTCTAGTCAGCTGTCAGAAAATAACGCGAATTTTGCATGTCTCTAGTCATACCACATTATTTGTCTTCAATTTATTTGCTTCTGTATTATTAGCTGAGCGCTCTCCAGTAGGAGTCACGTAAGCCGAGAACCAATTGAGGAAGTGCCATGAAATTATTGCTGTTTGAATTCTAACTTGTATCGAAAATAAAACGCGAATTTTTCAGGTCCCTGCCTATAAGTGGCATCACACTCGTGCCTCGCCACTACCGATAGCCAGCTCATGAATTAGTACAGACGTCACAAAGTACAGCTCACCTTGCAACACAGCCACGCGACGCCAGTGGTGTAAGGACACTCGTTTTTTCTCGGTGGAAGTGTAGCAGCGCAGAAATGCAAATACGGGAGAAGCTAGGACACAGTTGCTAAGAGGGCGTGGTGGATAATTCAACGCTAAAAACCTCAATCTATAACTGTAGGTTTCTTGAAGCCAATTTACGAAAGTCAAACAATACCAATCCTAGACAATAGTTTTAGCCAACGTTTGAAACAGAATTGTTTCCAGTGTTACGAACTTCTGAGGCACAATCTCTGACGCCGGAACCTCGTGCATTTAACTGCGGTGCAAGAGATCACGCAAAACGAATTAGTAATTCTGTATAAATATTTACTCATAAAGTTGGCAAATACCATTATCTAGTATTGTCATTGAGTATTTATCCAAACTGGCTTATAAAAAAGCGTAGAACTGAATTGATGTTTTCGGCGTCTATGTATTTACCACGCACTCTTAAACCTCACTAGACATGCATATAACACGAAAGTAAACTACCGCGCACATCAAGTGTCGCATCGCCTCTACGCTCCAGCTACGGAACTGTGGAAGGGCACGCGCGCTACCAGTTTAAGAAGCTTGTCTGAACATAATTTTAACGGTGACAGTATAATTTTTTTTTATCACAACTACACAGAAAAGTCTAATGCGCGCGTTCTGTCACAGTCACATTTGAATCCGCTAACCGTTTAGAGATACGGCAGTCAGAGCCGAAGTGTATGAACATTTTACGACACGGGTCGTTTTAAAGTCCCCTGGAGTGCGATTTCAAGACGCAGGGAAATAATAAGTAGAGGCAATGATTTTTGGTGAAAAGTATTATGCAACATTTTGTTAATGCCTAACGTTCACATCTGTAGCTCTGGTACGCAGTTATTGGCAGCGTGAATTAATATAGAGCCGTCACTCATTTGACTGTGCCAATGAGAATAACGTCACTGCGACACCACCCGTCTGCGATTAGCGGGTAGATCCCAAATATGTTGAGAGTTAAAAACGGCCAATCACTGACCATGCATCAGTCATTGTCATTTTCTGGCCCCTCAAAATGACCAAATATAGCTTTTATATAGTGCCGTATCTGTAAAAATAACGACCTGATTCGTAAAACGCAACTACAGAAACAAGCGTTAGACTTTAAACTCTGATAAAATAATGTAGTCCCAGCTTATAAAGTCACATAGGAGAAAGGATAACAGTAAAGCATTGCACGCCAGCTGAGTGGCTTGCATTACATACGTCGGTCAGCTGTTAACCTTACCGCTCCTTCCTCACACATACAAACACAGCACGGCATAGTGTTCGTATTATCTACGTCACTTGTGACTACATTTTACATTTGCAAAATTGTTTCAGCTCTCGCAGTTTTCCATAGCAGCATGTCAAAGTCAGAATTCGCAAGTTACGGGAACACATAGTAATAACAAAACCAAGTGTTTTACTGCAATGAAATAATTTAGGCCTACACTGAAATTGCATATTATGGGCAATATGCTAAAATACTTCAAAACACACAACAGTACTTCTGTGTTTAAAAAAAAATTGCCATAAATGAAGCAAATTGTTCAGTTCAGTTCAGTTCATTTTATTTATCCACTGGACTACATTAAAGTACATTTGCACTTGTAGTTTGGGATATAGTTAAAATATTATACTACATACTACAACATATACATTACAAAAAGCATAGGCCTTACATTACTAAAATCACAACAAATTTGAATAATGTTAACATCACATATTTATAATACATAGTTTATGTATTATCGCCCAATTTTTGGGACAAACACTCCTATTTGTCAACCACAATCACAAAAAGATAGATTGGAATCTATTTAATTATCTCTGCATCTAGAAACTCATTAACATTGTAAAAACACTGGTTGATTAGATATAATTTTATCTTCTGTCGGAATACATTTTGAGATGGAATATTTTTTAAATATGTGGGGAGTTTGTTAAAAAACTTTATTGCAGAGTATAGAGGCCCCTTTTCCATTTTAGTCGAATTATGTTGGGGTATGTGAAAATTTTCTTTATTTCTTGTGTGATGTGAGTGAACATCTGAATTTCTTTGATTAGTTTGCAGATTTGCATAGGCATAAATGAGTATTTCATAAATGTACAAACATGGGAGTGTTAAAAGCTCTAAATTTTTAAACAAAGGTTTACATGATGTTCTAGAGTTCTTACTCTTAGTCATAATTCTTACAATTCTCTTTTGTAATACAAAAATTCTTTTGGATTCTGTAGACCTGCCCCAAAAAATGATTCCAAATCTCAAATGAGATTCCACGTAGCCATGGTAAATTATTTTTAAAGCTTGAAGGCTAATACATTTAGATATAATTTTCATGGAAAAACACATGGTACTGATTTTATTTGAAAGATTATTTATATGGGGTTTCCAACCTAAATGTTCATCAATGTGAACTCCTAGGAGCTTTGTTTCATTTGTCCTAGTCAGGATTTCATTTTCAATTGAGATAATTGGGGGTGTAATTTTAAGAGCTTGAGTAGGGTGAAAATATATCCATTTTGTTTTGGAACTATTTAACGTTAGGTTGTTCATATCAAACCAATTTGTTATGCCTGACGTTACGCTGTCAATATTGTTTTTTAATTGAGTGGAATTTTCTCCTTTTATCGTTATATTCGTGTCATCCGCATACAGAACAACTTTGCCATCATGTATATGACTCGATAAATCATTTATATATATGATAAAAAGTAGCGGTCCCAAGACGGAGCCTTGTGGCACACCTATTGAAACATTGCATTTCTTCGACCTTATGTTTTCTTTGTGTTTGGTGTTTGGATTGATATAGGGAATTTCTACTATTTGTTTTCAATGTGATAAGTAGGAAGCAAACCAGTTGTGGGCAACACCCCTAATACCATAAGTGCTTAATTTCTGTAACAATATTTCGTGGTCATAATTTTCAGATTTTTTTGGAAAAGTACAAAGGAATCTTATTGTGTTTTTTAGTGTGTATTTCAGCATATTTTCCATAATATCTCATTTCAGTGTAAATTATTTCATTCGAGTAAGACACTTGGTTTTTGTTATTACTATGTTCCTGGAACTTGCAAATTCTGACTTTGTTAAGTCACTCTGTGAAAACTTTGGGAGTTAAAGAATGTTTACAAGTGTAAAATGTAGTCACAAGTGACGTCTGTGTCGTGAAAGTATAAAATTATGAGTGTTTGCCACTTGAACACAAGATTGACGGCCGTCGTATGGTGGCAGTTGGTAGGTGCTCGTAGGAAAGTGTGCTGGCAGGGGGAAGGTAGTAGGAGAGAGGTGTTTGACCCGGGTAGGTCAGCACGTCGCTAGCCTCGGTCTACGACACTGGCCGTGGTGTGAGGAGCACGCACGGCACGATCTAGACGTCGTATGTCGCCGCATCTTCTGCCGCCCACACACCTGCACACCCGCCTAGACACCGTCACAACCACCTTCGTCTACTGCCCGCCCTGTCTTCGGCCATCACCGCACACGCGCTCTCCCACCAAGGAAGGGAGGATAAGGGCGCGGTCTACCGCAATTTTCATCATCATTATTTTATTTTTTATCTGTACTAGATATTTTTATTATTATTTAAGACACAAAATGTGAATAAATTTGGCTCTAATGAAATTTCTTTATCTCTCATAGTTTTCGCGTAATGGCTTATTAAAGTCATATTTCGCATGTTTCCGTTTTAAGGACTACGTTAAAGCCAACTGATACACCAAACTCAAAAAAATCACAGTGGATAAAGACAGTGCAGGCTACAATGACATGCTCATAAAATTAAATAATAAAAATTGTTTGTATTTAAAAAAAAATCATGGAGTTTTTAAAATTTTTATTTTTAGTTTCAGCATTTTTTAAAAATACAAATAATTTTTATTCTTTAATTTTATGGGCATGTCATTGTAGCCTGCAATGTCTTTATCCGCCGTGATTTTTTTTAGTTTGGTATATCAGTTGGTTTTAGTGTAGTCGTTAAAACGGAAACATGCAAAATATGACTTTAACAAGCCATTACGCGAAAACTATGAGAGATAAAAAAATTTCTTAAGGGCCAAATTTAGTCACATTTTGTGTCTTAAATAAGAAAAAAAAATATCTGGTGCAAATAAAATATAAAACATGGTGGTGAAAATTGCGGTAGACCGCGCTCTTTAGTGGACGATAGCTTTTTTCTTATTCTTGTTTGAGGCACGGAATCGGAGTAGGTGATAAGTAGCATATAACACATACGTTCTTCAGTAGCCACCACTTGCGCGGTTAGGGTTTTTTGGATCTTTCGTCTGTGCTGTTCATGAATCTTCTAGAATGTCCGTGTTGACTTGATTACTGAGCAATTATGAATTAGGGTGTTTTAGATTCTTGATTGCCGTTGTTGGTCGTGGGTGTATTTAGCTGTTAAAGTCCTTAAAAAAACAATGTAACACGTCCGTCAAACACGGAGTAGTAAACTAGCCTGCAGTGTTTTTTTCGTAGAAATAATTTTTCAACGGGACTTCAAGCGGTGACCCTGTTATTTTATATGTGGGGATCGTGTCAGTTTCTGTGATTCTGTTTTACGATTACGGTTGGTATTTTCAGCTACAGCATCGTGAAACATCAATTTTAGTACGTGAGCTTGCAATCATGTTTTTAATTAACGGACGGCATTTTTTAAACTACTGGGACACATTTTAAAGTACGTCTTATTTTCGTAGGTAAACACATTAAAAACATTTTTAATAGTTATACAAGAAAAAAAAACACGTTACACCCTGTAGAACGACTCACGCGTCAGGTCCACAAACTCTTAAGGGTGTTCAAGTGGGGAAAAATCAAAATTTTATATTTGCATGGCATAGTGATCGCTTTATAGGCGTGACTCTGGAGTGCATTTTACTCGTACAAAAATATCTTAGCCAGTTTTCCCATAATAGCAGTTCAAAATCAAAATTTGTATATTTTTACTTCATGTAAACCTCAAAAACCAATAAGCACAATGAAATGGAATAATTTGCAACGAAACACCATGTCACGTGCTATAGCTTGAAGTACATATAAACCCATTACAAAATATGTTTGTATGTTTAACAGTTCTGAAATTTGCAATTTGTTGATATTTTAAGCATTTTTTAATACAAAATTATTTTGTTATGTGTTGTTATATATATACTTCAAGCCGTAGCCCATAACATGTAGATTCAATGTGAATTACTTCGTTTCATTATATCTATTGGTTTTCACAGTTTGCATGAAGTAAAAACATTAAAATTTTACTTTGAAATATCACTATGGGAAAACTGGCTGAGTTTTTTTTTAAGAGGAAAATGTACTCTACAGTAACGTCTACAAAACTAACAGTGTTTTATACAAATATAAAATTAGGACTTTTTGCCACTTGTTCGCAATTAAGGGGATCAATACCCGCCATTTTGGAACAATGGATCTCCTGATTTTTATTTGACCTGCAGGCCCTACGTTTTATATTGTGTTTCAGACATCGATAAAAACATAACTTAACTCCGTAGATTGTACACAGTAGGTATTGCTGACTACTAATGCTTATACTACATTTGTGTACATCCACAAAAAAATCGACTTTCTTCCTCCAGAAGGTTACTAGTCAAAAATTAAGAGAGGTAGAGAATATGTAACAATTTGATAATTCCTAAGAAACTAATACACATGGCTTGTCAGGCGGAAAATTAAGACAAATCTCTACGTACGGAACTTTCAGCGCGAAATGAAGAATTGAAATATGACAGGTACCGATCCCCCGTAAGGACCTTGGTCCAGTAAAAATCCATTGTTTTATGTGTGTGCCTGACACTGTTCAACATTTACACATCAGATAACATGTCATTACCCCGAATAAAAATAATTAGTCCCAATCGTTTTTGTATAAATACTCATAAGAGTCACATAATTGCCGTTTTGGTGTGGCCAAAATAAAAATAAATATATGAACAAAAACAAGTTAATTCAATTTGATACTAAATGCTATTATCTACTTCAATACATGTTTGGAATTACAAAAGGATACCGTTTTGTATTTTAAAAAAATAATGAAAAAGACAAAATTTTTTGCGTAAACTTGATCTGTGGCTGTTACTGAAAATTTTAAAATCAACTTTCGTCAAACTCGTCACAAAATGCATTGGTGCACTGACTCATAGTGCCTGTAATTTGGATTTTATTAGTTAATTACTTATTCTTGATTTTGGCTACACCACAACGGTCATTTTTGGGACTTTGATGAGTGATTATGCAATAACTATCGGGGATTTATTTTTATTTAAAGAACTGACATGTTATATGATGTGTAAAAGCTAAACATTGCTTGGCACAAATATAAAACAATTTACGAGATCAACACCCTAAAGGAAGAAGTAATGAATTTTATGTTTGCCTTCTTGTAATTATTTTTTTACTTAATTTTGAAAATATGATCTAGTAGTTACTTAAGCATTACTTATCAGAAACTTTAAGCTTAAGTGAGCTGTTATCTATATTTTCTGTTGTGAGACTTAAAATAAATAGTTTACGACCAATTACGATTAGGTACACATAGATCAATAACAGTAAAGACATGTAAACAAACGTGATCTTAAAGTAACTGTTAACATATTATTTCCTACTTATCTCTCTTTTTAAATAATTAACATAGCATTTCTGATATGAAGAAATTTAATCAAATACATGGTTTTAAAGAAACTTCCCACTTAAGACGGCCGCCAGGTGAAGAATGTGTGTGTGTGTGTATGTGTGAAAGGCAAAAATCGAACTAGAAAATCACTAGCCGTAATCATGAAACAAAATGAGAAAGACTTTCGTTGGACTTTAACACAAACTTTCCACAAATAAAATAAAAGGGTCACTGCTCGAAGTCCCGCTGCAAACACTGTCTACAAAAGCACTGATCGCTAGTTTAGTCCTCCGCGCCTAGAGGCGATGAGGTGTTTGACTAACGTGTTATATTCGACTTATCACCTTCCCCGTTTCCGTGACTCAAAAGCAAAAAGAAAGAAAAAGCTACCGACCAAATAAATCTTAATGTAGATTTTCTTGTCTGTTATTTCGGCGTAAATTACATCTTTTCCGAACATTATTATGAAGTTGATATTGTTTGAACATCACAAACAATGATTCCAAAGTTGTTTTGTGTACGCCAGGAGCAGTCAAAAACAGTCTATATGCATTAGTGAAGTTTTTCTTGAAACACGTATAACATTGAATTCTTTATATAGGCAAACCGTTAAGAGGAGTATAAATTTCCGCGTTTGACACGTGGGAACAGCGGGGCGATAAGAGCGAGAGTACCACTCTCGATGGGAAGCATATCGTCTACAGTTACAGCGCGTCAAACTGGCTTGCAAGGTTTCCCTTGTAGTCTTGTTCCTATAGGACTCTAAGCGGTAATCCTCAAATTATATTTTTTGATAGTATACAGTGAAGGCCAACGCATGCCTCTCGCTTTGCACTTTACGAATTCTGGTGGAATTTTCGGGGTTAAATCAGTGTGGAAAAGGTTATTTTAGTAATTTTGAGAGGCCCAAAAATCATGTTTCTACCAAGCGAGCTGAATGACTAAAATTATATAAGCGTAGTTTCGCGTGTGTGTTATTTTCATAGATAAGCGTAACATGAATAATTGTGAGCGGTTTCGAGTAGTAAAGAATACACGTGACACGCTGCAATACCGTCAATGCGCCAGGCGAGAACAGCTTTAGGGGGGGAGAGTTAGACAAATGTATTGTATTTTCAGTTTTTGAGCCATAACACTTATTCAGATTGTATTATCAAAATTTTCTCTTCGACAAAGCATAGGACATATTCTTGGCAAACTGCTTGACATTAATAATAATTTAATCTTTCACTAATTTGCCATGCAGAATCATAGTAGGAGAATTCTTGAAAGTTAACGCGTAATTTTCTTGCTCTGATTCTGCATGACAAATTACTGAAACATTCCATTATTGTTTGTGTCAAGCAGTTTACCAAGAATGTATCCAATGCTTTGTCAAAGAGAAAATTGTGATACTACAATTTGAATAAATGCTATAGCTGGAAAACTGAACATACAATAAAATAGTCGAACACTTCCCCTTAAAGCTCTTACAATCAGCGCACTGTCTGGTGTATTATATTCTGGTAAGCACACATAAGGCCTGTAGTGGGCCAGAAGCAAAGTGTTATCAGGAATGTACTTATCTGTACCGCGCGCGTCAGAAGGCGTATTTTTCACGTGATAGGCTCGGGTGGATATGCCTGAAGATTACCTGGCTAGTATTTATTGTCCTTGGTAAACCAGCCGGAGATACGCCTGACACACGGGAGGATTACGAAGATGACACCGAGCGCAGCCGTGTTATTGATGTGCAGTATTTCATCACTCTGACGAGCTGCCACTCTGCGCTATCGTGCTCCGGCCCTCCTTAGCGTGGAACAACAAACTAGACTCTGACTGTCACTACAAGGAAGACCCGGGTTCGGTTCCCACTTCCGACCATCCTCATTCCGGTTTTCCATTGTTTTCATAAGTTACTCCAGGGCGCCGATTTAATATAGCTTTTTTACGGGTGCAAAGCAAAATTTGCACCTGCTGCGTTGCGTCTGGTTGGTCTGCACTGGGTGTTCAAATTGGTAAAAATTACAATTTTTTATTTGTATGAAATTATGTTAGTTTTAGGAACGTTACTTTTGAGTACATATTCCTCCTACGAAAAAAAAAATACCTCTGCCAGTTTTCCCGTATTGGCATTACAATGTCGAAATTTGCATATTTTTACTTTACAAAAAACTTTAAAACCAGTTAACATGATGCAATGGAAAACAAATCACATCCAAACAACATGTCACGGTTTACGGCTTGAAGCATATAAAAACCCACTACAAAAAATTTTGTATTGATACAAATTTCAAAAACTTATAATTTTTTGTTAATTCAAACACATTTTTTAAAATACAAAGTACTATTTACTGAGTTTTTTTATGCGTCCAGCCGTACATCGTGACATGTAGTATTGATGTGATTTTTTTTCATTTCATAATGTTAATTGATTTTAGAGTTTTTTATTAAGTAAAAATATGCAAATTTTGACTTTGAAATGCCACCATGGAAAACTGACTAACCTTATTTATTTATGATCTTTGAAAGAACTGTGCAATGGGAGTGCATGACTGGATTTATTTAGACTGGATTTATTTACTTGGACATACTCCATTGCGAAATAAATGACTGTTAAAAGGAAAACTAAAAATAACACAAGAAAACATAAAAAAGCAGAGTATGCTTTAGTCATCAGGATACATACACAACAAGAAATTCCAAAACTGGAATCTGGTCAGATAAAAACAATGAACAAACAGAAAATAAAAGAAATAACAAAAATATAAAAATAGCTAAGTTGACAAGCGACACAACGATGAGACGAGACAAAAACACAAACCGAAATATAACAAAACAACGATGAGACTAAATAAAACACAAATATGTCGGACACAAACAGAAAAAACAACAAACGACACAAATGATGAGACGAAACAAAACACAGTAGTCTACCTGACGACGGGAACAAATTCCAGTTCCCGAAACGTCGTTTATACTGACTGTTTGGAAAACTACTGTGTTTTGTTTCGTCTCATCATTTGTGTCGTTTGTTGTTTTTTCTGTTTGTGTCCGACATATTTGTGTTTTGTTTAGTCTCATCGTTGTTTTGTTATATTTCGGTTTGTGTTTTTGTCTCGTCTCATCGTTGTGTCGCTTGTCAACTTAGCTATTTTTATATTTTTGTTATTTCTTTTATTTTCTGTTTGTTCATTGTTTTTATCTGACCAGATTCCAGTTTTGAAATTTCTTGTTGTGTATGTATCCTGATGACTAAAGCATACTCTGCTTTTTTATGTTTTCTTGTATTATTTTTAGTTTTCCTTTTAACAGTCATTTATTTCGCAATGGAGTATGTCCAAGTAAATAAATCCAGTCATAAACTCCCATTGCACAGTTCTGGATTTATTTACTTGGACATACTCCATTTCGCAATGGAATATGTCCAAGTAAATAAATCCACTTATTTATTTATTTTTTTCGTAAGAGGAAAATGTACTCTCAATTAATGTCTACGGAACTAACCCTATTTTATACAAATACATAACTATGGTTTTTCCCTTCTTGATCACCCTTAAATACGCTCAGACAAAAGTGCAAGGGGTCACGTAATGGGTAAGAAATGTTTGAAAATACACGCTTACCAAATACTTCGCTACAAATACAGTTGCTTTGCTCGTGCATGCGTAGCTAATATAAAAAACACTGAGGACTTTTCTGTTCAAAATATGTCTAGAGTTTTCCTTGTTCTGCACTTTCACTGCGCTGCATCGGAGCAAATAGCTGTTACTGATGTTTAATTCGGTCCCTAGCAATTTAGGTGCGGTCCTTGCCCTGCAAAAAAATCTTCATATACATCATGGGTAGAGATGATGGTATATCGCGAAAATTATTTGTGCCAACATACCCTTGAAAACACTTTAGTTTTTTGCAACATGTGTGATTGGGTGATACACATATGATACAACGTTGCTTTATGCAGGCCAATAACAGTCATCAAATATTTCAATAGCGTGATTCTTATTGGCTCAGTCCAATATGGCAACAGCTACGCACAAGCGAAAGCCAGGAATATTTTTTTATAAGCTGAACGTACGTTGAAACCCAGCAAACTGTCAAGTTTTCCCGCGATAAACCATCATCTCTAATCATGGGAAGTATTTCACCCACACACGGCGTATGTCACCAACCTTCGGAATGTAAATGAAGCAAGTGTTTAGCATTGTTTCTATACAAGCCCAGTAACACCAGTTTTCGTTTCACTGTTTCCTAACAAAGTATAGGAACGCTACAGATTATAATATGGGAAAAGAATTGCACCACCACTACTGTCGCACCATTCTTATTTACTTCGGCGTGGTATATGCACAAATATTTTTACAGTGATAACATGGCCGTTTACTTTCAAATTTCGTGCCAGTCATAGCTAGAGATTATGGTTTATCGCGGGAAAACTTGACTGTTTGCTGGATTTCAACACAGCTTACCAGAAGATTACTGGCTTTAGCTTCTATTTGGAGCTATTGCCCTATTTGGCTGAGCCAATAAGAATCCCGATATTGTAATATTTGATGCCTGTTATTGGTCTGCAGACAGCTACGCTGTGTGTCAGAAGCATATCACCGAATCATATATGTTGCAAGAAACTGCAGTGTTTTCAAGGGCATGTTGGCACAAAAATTTTCGCGATATAGCCTACCATCACCATCGCCTCTAGTGATAACTAAATTTAACACTGAACTGTGTTTGGAACCATCAAACTGGTACACTCTCTAGTCAGTAGCATACAGAGGCACGGTACCATATCTCCAGCAATATACCTCGGTCTCTGCTACACAACTGTCACAATGCTCAATTATATAGTGGGTGCTAATACCTCACACCTTGGAACACAACCAGTTAAGCAACTTATTAACATTTATTCATGTGCCAAACTGCGTTCAAGAGGCAGAGACAGTTCGTGATTCGCTGTTAAAAATGTCCGTAAATTCACGGAAATATTTACATAAAAGTACTGTAATTATAATAAAGTGGCTTCCGTAAATTCTTGTTGCCAGTTCACGGATATTTGACCGTAACTTTCCATAAATTTACGGAAATATGTTTCTACAATTTTAAGCGTATTTTATTGAGTTTCTTTTTAAAAAAAAAGTACTGGTATTGATAATCAGGTTACTAAACGTTATGTCGAAATCCCGGGAAAACTGGAAAGAAGAATATTTGTATTTCAGGAAAATTGAGTGCCAGTAATTTAAAAGAAAGTTTATTGTGGCGAGAAAAAAACGGATTTTTGTAGATTTACGAAGGGTTTTGTGTAAAGCCAAACTGAGTGTCCATGATTTTACGAAGACTTCTGGATAATTTATGACTTTTACTTTTCCGTAATTTCACGGAAATATTTTCCAAAGAGTACTTCAGACATTTGCGAGAGTAGTCAAAGAAGTGCTCTAATTGGCGGGATAGACTGTATAACAAGTTGGTGTGATGTCTGCGTCCACGTGGAAGTATGGCAGACGGCGGTTCACGAGGACGAACACACCAGTCGCGTGGTATGCGGCCCGCGGCACGTCCCGCCCATAACCACCTGCCCCCCTTTCCCTTTACCCTCTTCCTCGACCATCTCCCTGCCTCCTGTAGCTTCTCCTCCCAGTCCCGCCGCAGTCTAGTGCACGTCCAGGCTGCCAACTTGCCGAATATGTCACTAGCACGTTCTTATTGTCACATTTAACGCGAAGGGTGAATGGTGTGCTTGTGTGTGTGTGAGGCGAAAGTCATGAGGCGCTAAGAGTGACGCCGGCCGGCACATGTATTGTAATATCGCCTCTACGCCAAAAGTCGTAAACATCCGCACAGTGTTCCAGCCGTAACGATTTTACTGTGGGATTTAAATTTTATCAAACCCGTCACTGTAGCCTGTCCACTGTAATTGTACACCTCACATGTATCTGGAGAAACAACTGTCTGGAAAAAGCCGATGTTAGTAAAGCTGTGCATTTTTTTACTTTAGGTAAGCATTGTGGACGCACGTTTGCTGGTCTCTGGGAAAATACGTAACACCGAACACGATGCATGTAGTTTGAGAGCCTGCCAGGCTGCCGCCTTAAGACCAGGTGTTCTTATATATGCTATTTTAGTAAGTTTTATTATTTAAATCTTGAAAGATAGCAGATATCGCAAAACCGTTACATATAAATGTTGGAAATTGTTTGTACTATGTAGCATAATTTTGTTTAAAAACTTAAGTTTTTATTACTTTGGCTAACTATTGTCTTTAAGAAAATGTAAATATGGCGATAACCATCCAAAGTTTTAGAAACTTAAATTTAAAAATAAATCCTCTGATTGTTAATTGCTTAATATAATTTTATTCTAATTAATGGGTATCGTTCGTAATTTGTGTTTCCTATAGTGTTTATGTTGACAGTGTCAATAAGACGGTGTAATACATCACTAAAACTTGCGCCAAATGTAAGTCATCAGTAAAACATGCTACAACTTGTTCAGATTTGGAACAGTCTTACAAAAAATAGACCTATAGAAGTCTTATAAAACAATATTTATATGAAAAGGATATACTATTTCTAGAACTGATTCTAAGGTAATTGATATTTTATACGTGTGTAACAATTGACATGTAGCCTAGTGATGCATAACATCGTCCAATTGACATTTATGATTTAACTACAAATAAAAATTATAGCTTGACCAGCGCGATAATTGTCTTAATTTTAAGCGCGAGTGATTGTTGCCATTTTGTATTTTGTGTCATAACTTTTCTTCTATGTAATTTTTTTTAACCTTAACCTAACTAAAGAATATAATACATACTGATCGAGTTTTAGATACCGTAAATATGTTTTTGTCATTACTGTTCTTACAGATAGAATTGCAGTTAGAAATTATTATTACTTTCTTAACTGCAATTCGATGTGTAACAACGGCAACGGAAAATTAAGATTTATGGTGCCTAAATTGTGTCATTGTGTATTATATTCCGTAGTTAGGTTAAAGTCCCAAAAATTTACCCAGAAGAAAAGTTATGACACAAATTACAAAAATTAAAGATGGTGAATATCACTGACTCTTAGCCCTATACACAATTGAAAAATTTAGCATTTGACTTTACGATAACTTTCAATACGTGGCTTCTTATGGGATCGTACACAATGGCGCCACCAAACGTAAAATCAAGCAGCCTTGACATAACGTTTCCGATAAACTGAAAACCTAAAGTCAAGATGGTCGTTTGAAAGAACAGCTGATTATGTATGTTATAATAATATTAATGTTTATTTCTGTGCATAGTTTGATTCTCCAATAATAAGATTTACTGACAAGTTTAACGGGTATGTACTCGGAAAAACATGCAAATATAATTTTAGAAGCATTTGTTGATGAACTGTAAGTTTCGTTAATAGATGGCGTTGCTTTTGTTCTGCAAAGTGTTATCATAAACGGAAAATATTTAAATAACTGGGCTTAGTTTTTAATATATTCGTGAAATCCTTTTATTACAAAATACATAATGATTTACAACACAATTCCTCCGTTTCAAGAAACGGATTCTAAAATCGTTTTTCAACTGTAGTTACTTTAACTTTACGTTTGTATCGTGTATTGGCAAAATACTTAAAGTAACGGAAACGTAAAGTCAAGTGTTAAAGTAATCAGTTGTGTATAGTCCTTTAAAGATGTGGAACCAGAGGCAAGGTGTGGAAGCACCCTGTACGGCGTTGTGAGTCACGCCCCCTCCCAGGTCACGTGGCTCGCAGACGCGGCGGCCGGAAGTTGTAACGCGTGTCTCTTCTGTTTGCCCTCCCGCGGCTAGTTATGGGTCATTACGTGACCGGCGGGTTGGCGGCCCTGCGCTGTACTGCCACGCCATACATCTCGCACACCAGTCAGTTGTTTGCAGTGCAACCACGCCGCGAATATAACCGACCGCAGACAATCTCATCTTATGAGGAAGTACTGATGGTGCATTAATTATTCACCACACATCAGAGCTATTGCTCGCGTACACAGGCTAAAACCAACGTACGTTTTATAATACACAGAAAGAGTTGAAATTTTCTAAAACGTTTGGCGACACAAAGTTTTCGGAATCTCTGCACCTTGTTCCACGTAGAAACCTGTGAATTTCTAGTTATTGTCTTACAACCGACTGAATAACAAATTACTGTTCGTTCATCCAACTTCTGCTGTTGGCTGGCCGTTTGTGTGGCGCTCCTCAATGGCATTTAAGATCAAATGTAAAATGCTAACTAGTCAATGGCAATGGTGATAAAATAGTGCCAACCTTAGAAAACCTACAAAGTGTACCCGGTTTATTGCGATAAAAGTTAATTATTCGCAAATCAGCAGATGCAGGAGTAGACGAATACAATTGGCCAATAAGAGACATTAGAGAACTCGTAGCAGCCAATCAGACTCAGGGTCGCTGTCCAGAGTCTCATGCAGGTAATAACCTACTCAGGACGCTTATATCAACGGCACTCCTAGCGGACCTATTATCACTTCCGTGTACCTAGCTATTCTGAAAATAAATGTATATAGCCTAATGATAGAAAAACTTCATGGGTTATGGAACCTGCAGGTGGGAGGAATCAACAGTCCTCTATATGCTTATTACCTCAGAACTAGTACCGCTGGATTCATGCAGGTTTGTTATTCAATCGGAAATTTTCATTGCCTTTCTGATACGCGATGAACCAACAGCAGAATTAACTGATGGCCAGGGGTATTGAAAATTCTACCTAGTCCTGAAATTTATTCGCAAAATTGTCTGGCACTGGTGGGTTGTTGTAATGTAAGGCTGCAGTTGCCGAGAACTCTATACAGGGTCGTGATACTAGTACGCTGGTCTGCATGTGTCGCGCATAAGTAACTGCTCTAAAAATATAACCAGTAGCTAGTATATCTTTCATGGTTCATTGTCAATAATGCGTAAATCTGATATGCAGAATGTCCAACAAGTCCGGTTTCATAGGAACATTTCGGTCTCATAAGGAAAGTTAAAATAGGAAATAGGTGAATGTAATGAAATGTTATTGTGTATAACAACATTACTGCTGCATGCCGCTCCATTCCGCCGGCCATGTTACATCGTGTACAAAGCAATTTTAACCGTCTCATATGCATGTGCAAAGTACATCGCGGCCATCAATTTGAACATTTTCTGTCGTAACGGCACATGGAAGTGAACATAACACACTGCAACACACTATATCATTATTAATCCATTCCCTATTCCATCAATTCCTATTTACCCTATGAGATCGGACTTATGGAACATTCTGTATATACTTTTCAGAATCTATAAACACCCTTTGCAAAAGCTCACCGGCCACACCAATTTACGCATCTGTTGATTAATACTTCTGAAATCTTTGCTTACGGTCTATGAGGCAATCAGTCACATTTGTTACCCAATTAAAATAATTGGGGTCATTATCCTGGACGACAAACTCATTTACTACCAACATATCGACTATATGAGAGAAAGAAATAGTAGGAGTCTTTAATAAATTGAAGGCAATTGGTATTACAATATGGGGAATCAATTTTGAGATCCTAGAAACTATCATTAAGGCTTTTTGTGAAGTCATAATTATTTATCAGGCACTTACATGGCGACACTGTTGACAGCAACAATGGCATACCGGACTTTCTCTAATGCAGACGCACGCTAGCTGTAAGCGGAGTACTACCAATTGAACTACTGATCAAATAATGAAACCAGACCAACCTCATTCTAACTGGAATCGCGCAAGAAATTGAAAAATTGAAAACGACACCAGACCAATATCTTTCCAACAATATCAAGGTCGATGGAATGAATCGGACAAATGCAATGGACTTATAAAACCCTGCCAAATAGCCAATTCATCACGCTGAACAATTGCAGCCACAAGACGTGGGAACTATAAGCCGAGATGAAGTAGTTTCGATGGGTTAACTCAGCGTCAGTGAAGCAGATGTCACAGTGGAACTAATAATAAATTATACCTAGGGACAGGAAAATTCCGCGAATTCAATGACCTGGTTGTTAGAATCAACTGTTTCTTTTCTATACTCAAGGCCCGACCATTTGTCCACTAGCTGCTACTCAGTGGAACAGCAGACAATACACGAACAGACGGGGGTTGAGTATGCATACTACAATTGATTATAGCATGCGGGTCGTTGACCTCAAAACGCAACACATTCCGGAATGACTGAACCAGATACTGGATTATGAGTATGTATTTTTAATACCCAGTTGAATGTGTGGTAAATACGTTCACAGTACATGAAACGAGTTTGCTACTAGAGTCGCAAAAACTTGAGGAGTGAGATATCTGGAGTTCGACTTAGTGAATATTCTCGACTATCAACGAGTAGACATGCGGATTTTCCATTATAATTTGACCATAGGCTAGAATACATTATACTCACCCAAACAAGCTCCGTGACGTTGTTGGTTCCGGTCTTCGTAACTTTGTGTGCTCGTATTATCTGGAACTTGGCATTTTAACAGATGACCTCATATCATTGGTTGAAAAAAACTCCTTAAAACGTACCACACAACTGCCGGCCAATAAGCAGACGTCAGATGAGCAAACAAGTCAGCTATCACAACATATCGCGAAATTTTCAGGTGTCTGTCAATGACTGGGTACCTGGAAAACGCGCATTTTATTTTCAACACAAGCTGGAATTGGAACAACTGTAAGCTCGTATCACTTCTTCAGTTGGCCGTTGACTTATTGAACAGTTCCTTGTAGCCCCTCAGCCAATAACAACAACGTAACTTATTGCGGCCCCATTTCACTGCGAGCAGCTAATGAATAGGGCCCGGTAGTTTTAGCGAAAAGATTTTCGCCTCACTTTGTTTCAGTGTCTTACGTCCGCACCTGCAGCTCAACTTCATGATTATTGGCAGAGTGTTTTTGTGCAGAGTTATTATTCATTTGACTGTGCCAATCAGTACATGGATAACTGTGACACAACACGTCTGTGATTTGCGGGTTTAACATCCAGACGTTGTACGTTAAGGCATCAAATCACTGACCACAAAGCAGAGATGCAGGTGCGCACGTAAGGCACTGAAACAAAGTGCTGCAAAAATCTTTTCGTCAAAACTACTAATGAACAGCTGTTGTCTGCTAGGGTACACATGTATTCATTTAGGCCAGGCTCTAGTCCAGTGAACCCTGGAATGTTTCAAGGTCCTATAAGTCGATAAAGGCTTACGAGATGGTTAGATGTCAGAGGATTTCGTCTGGTGAGGAGACATGTTTCATGAAAGAACACAGGTAATAAACCTAGCTATAAAAACATACTAGCCCCATACTCAGTAACTGGAATAGAAAGAATGAAGAGATAGTCACGTTATGAACTACATAAGTATTGCAAGTAAGGGTGCTGTGCGGGCGGATGGAGCAATATGTTGGCTTTTGGTGTGTAAAGCGAACAATACAATGGGTATGTTTTTTAATGAAAGGAAAAGTTCTTAATCCAAACATAACAACGTATATGTTAATGCATACCATTACTAGCATTAAACCAGAAATATTAATGTAAGTGCAGAAATTATTATCTGTAATACTCAATCTGAATTGGAACTATTTTCGTTAGCCAAAACTGTGTTCATACATGCAAGATCAAAAATAAATATGTTTCCAGTGACTTTTGTTGCATTATAGATATGAATGATAGGTGTGATGTTGATATAATCGGTATCAGCACGACTTATGTATAATATATATATGTGTGTTGTATTACCATCAAATAAATATAAAAACCGTATATCGAGTAACTATGGATACCTGTGACAGTTACCTAAACCATTGAAGAAAGTAAACATCGTGTAAGGATAGTTAAGAACTTTAGAATTAACTATGTGAGAATACAATCCTGCAAATATCTTAACATGCTCTTTAGTATACGCTATCCTCCGGTACCTAGTTACAGCGTTGCCTCTGTACATGTCTGTACATGTGGATGGTAAAGGTCGTGGAAAATGTATTGAATGCATTTATGTGTTTGTGACACATTAAAGTTCTACAAATTGCTCTATTGGTCGATTTTATTTGGACGACGTGGGGTAGTTTCGCTTCTGTGTACGTACCTGATGCTTGGCTCGGCGTAAATGCAGACTCTTGCGACGGACGGTACACACTGACAAACGTAGGGGAGGGTGAAGGAGGAAGGGTGGAAGGTTAGAGGATGAGGTAAGGGCACTGTTACACAAGTGGCCTCTCACCGCGGGAGCCGGGGCGAAATGCGCATTCAGGCGGCAAACATGAGCGCCGCGAGCTGGAGAGCTTGGCTTGGGCGCAAGCGACGCCATATGCGCCCACTAACCCTCCTCACACCATCATCGCACAACCGGGTAGTAACACCCTGCATGCATTGTTTCCCCTAGCCTTGCTTGTTCTCGATAAACGCCAGCCTCCTGCGTGTGTGTATGTGTGTATATACATATACACAAACATTTATGTATATATGTACACACATATATCGGGTGTATCACTTGTAAGTAGAGATAATGGTATGATGATGGCATCGTGCCAATATACCCTTGAAAACACTGTAGTTTCTTTGACGAATATGATTGGGTGATATACGTCTGAAATAACGTAGCTGTTTGTAGACCTTATTAGCTCAGTCAAATAGGACAATAGCTCCACGTAAGAAGTGAAAGCCAGTAATCTTCTGGTAAGCTGAATGTGTGTTGAAACCCAGCAAACAGTCAAGTTTTCCCTCGATATACCATCATCCCTACCTATAACAGACGTCAGATGCGTTTACGCTTCTTAGACGCTATTTGAAAGAATTTTAAAATATAAATTTTCCGGTCAAATGTCATTTATATTCTCGACGTAACCTCTACTTATCACAGTGTACTATAGTTAGAGACAGAAGTATTTCGTGTATTCATCTGGCAGCAGCCTAGGCTCCTCGGTCCTAAATATGAACTGGCCGAAATCGAATACCCACTGGCTTCTAACTGTATAAGTGGATAGTACGTGTATTCCCTACGACTTGTTTCCTTATCGCTGACTCGCAGTCGACAAAACCGTGTCAAAACATCTGTTGTCTAATCACAGTAGGGTGGTGAAGTGTACGTTATTGGCGTCTAACCTGACGTAGAAACAGTACGCGAAATAAGTGTGCCTCTAACTATAGTCAATACACCCTATCGACTACCGAAATAAAATTAAATCTTCTACGCGATTTAATTTGCAGAGGCCAATATAATGGCGTTTCGTCACTAGTCGGGACGTCACATGATGAAGCCGATGGCACGTGTTTTCTTACAGCAGCCGTTATCTAAACAAAGCGGAATACAGAATGTCACTACACTAAAAAACACCAACGCAAATGCAACATATATATATATATATATATATATATATATATATATATAATATATACACACATATATATACACAGATGCCTGCGGACGCTGTTCCTCGGCCACGCAACTCTCACACCAGATCTGTAAAAAAAATCACGTTTCGTTTCGAGCACAAACAAAAACAAGAGTCAATTCATGTCACACATAACACTGGCTCTTGTCTTATTCGTCGAGACTGGAACATTTCGCCGGCACACTGATCTCTACGCTAGACTCCACACTGAGAAAAATGAATTGTTCCAACAAACAAACAAATAATTTTGATAACAAACAAATAATGTAGATAACAAATAATTTACTGTACAACTAACAATAATTGTAACGTTGAAGTTACTACTGGAATGCATTTGCTTCGGCAGTACAATTTTGTTGATGTAACTTATTTTAAAAAAATTGATAATTTGTTGGTTATGCCAAATTTTTCGTTACATGTTATACTTAACAATACGTGCATTTGATTTTACCCAATATACTTGTTCCTGTTCAAATTACTTATACTATTTTATTTGTTTGCATTTACTATAATATTTACTTGAGTAAACCAAATTTATGACTTACTATACAGATTTGGCAAATTTAATTATGGCAGATATTGGAAAAAAATATATTTGATTGTAAGCGATGGAATATGTCCGTTCAGGAAGCCATTTTTCTAATGGCGGTTATTTGGTATGTACGTGTTCGCATTTACACAGACCTTGGTTTTAAAAATTGTCTCTTTTTTAAGTTTAGGTATGTAATAAATTTGTGGGTTATTAATTACATTGCAGGCTACAATGTCATGCTCATAAAATTAAAGAATAAACATTATTTGTATTAAAAAAAAAATATTGAACATTTTAAATTTTTTTTTCAGTTTCAACAATTTTTTAAAATTCAAATAATTTGTATTCTTAAATTTTACGAGCATGTTATTGTAGCCTGCAATGTCTTTATCCACTGTGATTTTTTTCAGTTTGGTATATCAGTTGGTTTTAGTGTGGTCGTTAAAACGGAAACATGCAAAATATGACTTTAACAAGCCATTACGCGAAAACTATGACAGATATAAAAATTTCATAAGAGTCAAATTTAGTCACATTTTGTGTCTTAAATAAGAAAAAAAAAATGTCTGGTGCAAATAAAAAATAAAATAATGGTGATAAAAATTGCTGTAGACCGCGCCCTTAAATGACTGACGATAACTATAACGGTTAAAAACATTTTGCCGACTTCATCCGTTTCATGCTACCCATATTTTGCTGCATATCCTGTGTGCAATTTTGTAAGAGCTATAGAGAATAAAACTACGAGAGTCAGCCGCAGATTATCAGAATCACGAGTTTATCGGAATTATATGTCACAGGTGGGATAATGTAAAAATGCATCTAATTACTTGTAAATCGTGATGGTCTAGAGGTGACGTGCGTGGTAAACAATCTAAAGATTGCTGGTTTAAATTCGTATGCGTATGTGGTTGTTATATATATATTTGCACGTAAATATTATTTGTATAAATATTGCTGTTCAAATAACTTAATTTTCGTGATCAGAGCAAGCAAAATAATTTAAATGCCTTATACTTTTACTGGTGCTCAAACAAATAAAGCATGTTTGATTTAACAATATCTGAATTGTGTCGTCAACCACTTCATTTGGTTAAAACAACAAAAATATTTCAAATAAATAATTTGGTTGTCACGAACCATACATTTGTTTGCACGTGTTTAAATATACCCTTTGGTTGTTTCAAATAAATTTTGTTTGTTTAATTTTGAAGGTATATCTTTCTCAGTGCAATGATATCTATGTGCTACTGCTCAATATTCTCTGACACAGCAATATCACATGAAAGGATCTGAATTTACGTATTTCTTAATCAATGGCTGCCCGCTCACCAAGCGGTGTCAGATAAGTAAACGCGCCAGTTATAAACGACACGTGACAGGAAAGAACAGTTGTTTGAATTTTAACTTGTTCTTGATAGAAAAGAACGCGAATTTTTCAGGTCTCTACTTATTTCACATCTCTTAGAGGTCGCTGAGCCAATAATATAGAATCAAGTAAATGTAGGCCCAGTAACGTGGTATCACTGTCAGCAATCAGCCAGCCAGCAGGTACCGTCTGTTTGATTATAACACATGTATTCTTGTAGGCTTGTATACGTGACAGTGAACAAGCATATTTTAGGATATCTACAGATCCGCATCATCGCTGTCTACAGACGTTTGCGATGTCACCTGGCTAACCCATGTCGCAGCAGTCTGTAATGTAAGACTAAGGATCTCGATGTGGCAACCCTGTAAATAAGAGCCTTGTTATCGAACACTGATATTCGCTGAAACGAATGTTGCACCATCTTGTTTCTATGCGATACATGCACATCTGCAGTGCTACTTCGTGTTAAACGCAGCATGACTTTTATCAGAAGCATCGCTCGATTGACTGCACCAAAGATGATAAGGTAACTGAGGTACCAAAGTGTCGTGACTTGCGGGTAGAACCCAAAAACGCGTGAGAGTAAAAACATGCAATCATTAACCACTAAGCAGAGCTGCCGGTTTGTACGCAAGGTACTGAAACAATTTGGTACGAAAATCTTTTCGCAATAATCACTTGTCCCTAAGTATTAAGCAACCATCCCAAAATTCACCTGTAGTGATTTCGGAAAATCATAAAAAACACAACGAAATTACGATGCCTGGACTGGAAATTAAACCCACATACTATCGAATATGTGTCCAGTGCTATGCCGCTGCGGTACCGAGATTGCGATGAGTGTTCACGGCAAAATGAGAATTTTTACATCCTTGCTTTGTTTTCAAGTCGGATTAATAAGACACTTTCTGCTACCTGTTAGCGCGAATACTGATGCGCTACAGTATTAACGGTTAACCAAAATCAAATTTTTCTTCATCCTGGGACAGTGAATTTTAGACGTGGCGTAGCCATCTCTAATACGTGACCGCGAGTTGGCAACAAGAATAGTTACAATATCGCGATGGCTTTATTTGATTCGCGCGTATGTAGGCCAGAAACACGAATCAGGAGAAGTAATTGCCTTGAAGTTAAAAATAAATTCTCAGATGTTCGATTCACAATGCCAACATTAGAAAATCGAAGCAGTGAGCATGAACAAATTTTTATGAGACAGGAATAATTCGTAGTTTCACTGTCCCGTAGGCTAACCTCCAAGAATATATGTGTGCTCAAGCAGATATAAGCTGCTCATTGCTCATTGGCTGCTCTCTGACACAGTGTTACGTCATTGGGCCTGCATTCAGTTGCTTCTTGTTATTGATTGAGCGTCCTCTTAGAGGTATTACGTTTTAAGTTAGCCAAAGCAGGAGGTGGCCATGCCTACACACTAAATCTGAATTAGTGAATATTCGCTGATTCACGCTGATGGATGGTGCAGTTTCAACAATTTGAATCAGTGAAAATAGTCACTGTTTAAATAGTGAGTATTCACTGATTTCCTATATGGGTGCCAACATCTCGCAAGTAAATCAGTGATTATTCACAGTTTTTTTTAATTGTTTTTAAAACCAGTTTTCACTTATTGAATCAGTGAAAAATTACTGGAAAATCTGTGGACATTCACTAATTAACTTGTGGAATGTTGGCACTCTTTAGCGGAATCAGTGAATAGTCACATATTTTACAGTGCTTCCTCACTGATTCAATTTGTTGGAAATGCTTCATCCATCGACGTGAATCAGTGAATATTCACTATTTCAGATTTAGAGTGTATAGAAACGTATGGGCGCACGTGAAGCCGGCTTTTTGGGTGTCAATTCATGACGACCTCCTGTTTATTGACTTATCGTTACGTGATAAGTTCATACTGTAATCAAGCCCTTGTTTCAAGAAAAAACTAGTTAACTACTGTTATCAGTTCCATAGCTTAGTTGCGTCAACATCCAAGATTATTTTTTATTATTTAAAGGTGAATATTCACAAATATTAATAACCTCAAAACGCCTCAGCGCCATATTTTGTCACCCAAAAAGTGGCTTCAAGTACGTCACAAAACGCCGTCTCCAGACAATTCTTACCTCCATGAGTCAAAGGCCTATTCCAAAAGTGACACAAACATGATATATGTTTGAATTCAACTTGCATGCGCCCAAAAACATGACAGTTTTTCACGTCCTCACTGTATGTTTTTTTTTTCTTTGAAGTTTACTGAAACTGTGACATCGATAGTTAGTAAGGAAGGTCCCGCGGAAAGCTATTTGAACCCTTTTGTTTCAGTTTTTAGTGTCTTACGCGCACACTTACAGTTCTGATTATGTGGTTAGTGATAGGATGTTTTAACTCCCGTCGCCTTGGGGTCCTTTCATCCGCAAACTACAGGCGTGTGGTGCTGGCCTCCGTAGTGTGGTCGGTGGCATGCCGGCCTGGGTTCAAATCCCATCGCGGGCACGTTGTTTGTGTCGTTTACGTAGATTTAGTAAGTTTGTAAGCTTCCCCTTACCAAGCCTAACGGCATATAATAACCTCTGCACTTTAATAAACCCTTTGAAATAAATAAAACAGACGCGTAGTGACTCAGTTAACCTTGTTCTGATTTTGCTCAGTCAAATACACTAAGCCAATTACAATAAAGTAGAACCGCAGATGTGTAAGTAAATCATTGAAACAAAGTGGTGAAATAATCTTTTCGCGGAAACTTCCTGTCCCCAGTAATTAGTGAGTATTCTGTGATCCTGGTTAATAGTGAGTAGGAGCCGTCTCCCATGGACCAAGTCGACCAAGTCGAGAATCGATACCTTGTCAGTCGCGTGTACAGTCAGTCGATAGCGGCACCTCGAGGGGTGAATAATTCACCCTCCTTCCCGCGGGCATTCCTCGCCGAGCAGCGGTGACAACGCGCGGGGGGCGGGGCCATATACATATTTCACGTCGGCAATCAACTTCTCTGGCTAACCGCCTTCCTTCGAGGCCTCCACACCTTCTTCCTCCTCCGCACCGTCGACGACCCATGTTTACAAGCCTGGCGATTCAGCTGCGTCAATCGATTACCGCGCGATTACAGCTCGCGACCGTCACGACTGATTGTTCGTTGAATTCCTGTCGAGTCCGCCGAGCAGAATGCAAATAACGGTGACCTCTCGTCCGGCGGGAAAATACAGCGCAGACACAATAAACTTAACAACTCGCTTTCCGACGACATACGAACTCTGGGAAATTTTTCTAAGGCTCCGGTCGGGAAACGCAAAGAGGTGAGGGCGAGGGTGAAACGTTCGAATGGAATGACTGACGACGTCGACGGGAACTCAAGTTATGACTACAGTTACACAACAACACAAAACCGCAAATTTTGAGCGACTACGTACCTGCTCACGTGTAAGGCCCTATCACGGAATAAATAAGTAGTACTTATTTATTCTGTAGCCCTATCTAGTATTGAACGGGGCAGATTTTAACCTGCTTTATTCCTCTTGTCACACTTACTGTCGAGTTCAGAACTTTAAAAATTATGTCTATATTTTACCATGTATATCCGTATAAACAGTGTTGTTAAATAATAAATTGTTTGTACAGCTATAAACAGTTTCCTTATTCAAGTTATTGCTTTACAATAAAATCATTACTAGTTCTCAAAAAGGATTCACTTGAAACTTGAGTTTAAAAGTGATTTGTTTTTAACAGCACGAAATTTGTGCCTATAGTGAAAAACTTTTGTAAATATTTGTTATTCTCAGCCCCCCCCCCCCCCCCCCCCCAATGATAACTTGCTTAAGTTCTAATGTTGCTTTCTTACTATTATTTTAAAGATAATTCTTAAAGTTTTTTCTAACACACAATTTACTATTTTAATTTCTTGAGGAAATTTATTTTAACATCAGGCTTCTAAACCTTCAGTTTTGTGAAGTTTGAATCTTAAGTTCAGGACAATTTTGAATAGTGCCTTACATTTCGTCGAGACGTCATTTGTGAAAATGTTTCGACTACAATAAGCAGAAATTAAATAACAGTCTTTTGAAACGTTTTAAGAAGTCTGCGCGTTATATAAAAATTCCTCATTGTGAAAACTTGAAAGAAGTAACTACTTCTAATAAGCAAGCTAACACAACCGTATGTTTACCATAACAGGGTGAGCTAACTACTGTGCACTTCTTGTAATTTACCCAGAGTTTAACTTGCTTACAATCAACCAATAGTCATCGAGAAAATTATAACTTCCCGTATAGCTTCATGAGTGTTGACACAAATACACATTTTCAACAATATAAATCATCTTAATGTTTAGGGATATAAATAGCACACTTCTGTGTTTATGATGAAGTATAGATTGCTTTGGATTAATTGTGACAGCAAAATTGCATATTTCTATCAAATAATAAATACATTGGCAATATTACAATTACCACAAAGGCAGTACCAAACAAACCATATATTTCATTTGAATAGTTCTCATTGTTAAGCTATTCGTGAAAGTATTTAAATGGTTTATAGAGACACTGAAAAAAATACTTATTAGTCACTGCAAAATATTTTGTTAAAATGGACCTTACCAAATTTTTTTGTAGTGACCACAAAAAAATTTTGCTGTCCCCAATAAAGTTTTGCAGTGACTACAAAAAAATTTTGTAACCACAACAAAAAAATTTGGTAAGGTCCATTTTAACAAAATATTTTGCAGTGACTAATAAGTATTTTTTACAGTGTAAACTGTATACGATATTTGAAAGATTACTGCAATTGGCAAGTGTTATAAACTGAATATTTGGTCGTACAATAACCGTTGCCAGCGAATGTTGCCGAGTTGAAGACAATCCTAATATAAAACAAAGAAAGCTTTCAAGAAAATCCGTCAGCTGTTGTAAACAAATGTACAGTTTCGGATAGGAATGTAGTCGTATCTAGAAATACGACACAAAAAACAAATATAATTAACATTTGTGTTGGTTTGTGGCCTACCTTTTTGTGTTTCTCTGGATACAACTATAATCTTTTCCGGTGAATGGCGTTATGTAGAAGGAACCCAAGTCACAAACGTACAAATCAGACTAAAACAAGCTTCTAAATTATTTGATATTAAAAATACAGAAGCTTATTAACTAAAGGCAAGCAGCGGTAGGGTAATTGGAAAAGATTATTTATTAATTTAACAAAATAACAAAACTTTTTAGTAACAATTGTTTAAGTTCTACTATACCAAATGTGGGATAGTCACTTTCTGCATAACACCATTCAATGTTTGTTGACAACAGCTAAAACTGGGATTTTGCTTGTTTCGTTATGTTGTTAGACTTTCTGCAACTCGGCAACATTCACTCACAATGACGTATGACGAGAAAAAAACGGTTCAGTTAAGAAACTGTATTTCAAGTGCTCTAATATGGCGTTTATAGAATGACCATTCATATACGTTACGAGCGATGTTTAGAATTTGTGTAGATTATCTGTGTAATTGTCCTTGTTTCTCGTAATTATTCACCAAGCAGAAAAAAGGCGTAACATTTAGAAAATGTTATATACAGTTTCTTAGTTCATTTCAGTAATCTTACTACTGTATCAGAGCTTAATTAAAACGCCTGAATTTTATTAATCGGTTGTATTTGCTGCTGGCCAACGTTTGTTTTAATTTGTTTGTTGATTACGAACTAACATAAGTATTATTTTATTGGGCATATAAATGTTTGGCATTTAAGAGTGGCGAAATAAGTATAAGGACTTCAATGGCGCCATTGTGAATTGTAGGCCTATATGTACATGAGTTAAGCTTTAGATTTTATACTTTTCTTCCTTTTATAACTGCGACAGAGTAGTAGACTGTCAAATATTTCCTTCATTTAGGTATTAGTAGAGCCAGTGATTTTTGGTGAAAAGAATAATGCAACATTTTGTTTCAATGCCTTACGTGCACATCCGCAGCTCTACTTCTTGGTCAGTGATGGGCTATTTTTAACAATCAACGTCTTGGGGATCTACCCGCAAATCACAGACGTGTGGTGTCGCAAGAACCTTGTTCTCATCGGCACAGTCGAATGAGCGACACCTCTGCACAGATACACTCTACTGACAGCCACCAAGCACAGGTGCAGATGTGAACGTTATGCATTGACTCAAAATGCTGCATAGTTCTTTTTACCAAAAATCACCGGCTCGAGGTATTGTAAATGGAAGGCCAGCTAAACGAAGCAGTATCTGAGTGACAGTACCAAGTCCTGCCCTGAGAGTGCGCGAAAGTTGAGCTTCTAGCTTATAATGGGGCGGACGTGTCAGTATCGCCCTAGTGAAGGCGAGTTCTTAAGAGGGTGGGACGAGGGAGCAACAAGCCTAACATCCCCTTCATCCTGGGTAATGGCACAGCTACAAGGGTGATGGCGGAGTGTTACAGTGGTGGGCAGGGGGGTGGTAATTACCCCCGGCACGCGCCCCCTGGAGGCCACGTGACCGCCACCCCCGCGGACAGACAGCGCGGCCGCGCGGCGCAGCAATTAGTCATCGCGTCCCTCGTCGTTGCACTAGCGACACAAACACAATTACCCAGGCTTCTCGCTGCTGCTGTGGTTCGGCCTCGCTGCGTTTGTTAGTGGAGGGGGAGGGGAGTGCAGCGTCGTGAACGAATCCGTGATGCGGCGCTGGAAACCGTGGAGATGGCACGTTGGGACTTTCTTGAAGTCGACGATTTTGCCCGGGCAATGTGTTATTGTAGCCCAGTACAAACAACTCTGAGTAGGTGTTTACGAAAACGTTGTAAGTTAATCTACTAGGTAGAAATGGTCACGTGATCAGATATACCCAGTCGCTGAATGTTTAAAAGACTTTTTCCGACCGCACATAAATTCGAATGGTCATGCGTGAAGCAAAATCGGCATGCAGAAGCAGTATATTACAGTTGCCGATCGACCTGCAGTACGAGACTAGGTTAGAACAGTGCAGAATATCCTTCTGTACTAGTACAATATACGTATATGATGGCATTACAATCGCTTACTAGCATATCTACTCTATCGAGTAGGCCGAGTAAGGTTTTCGTAAGCGTCTCGTATGGTATTGGTTCCGTTGAACAGATTTGAGTGGAAATGGTTTCGTGTGTTGCATTCGAGTGTAAAGAGGGGTCAGGTAAGGGGGAAAAATGTGCTACTGTTACATTTTACAGGCAAAAAGGCTATGTTTCATTTTTTCATAGTGTGAATTATATAAGGTTAAACAATCGTTTATACAGATAAACTTAGCTAACTAACCTGAAAATACGGTGACATATATTTTTATTTACGCATGTGTACGTCACTGACAATATGCAGCTGCTTGGTAATGGCAATAATACGAATGCATTTTCATAAAATGTTTAATAAATGGCAGAAGCAAGCATAAATGTGTTGAACACTGTTAGCTCAGAAATGATTTCCAGGCACACACCGTAGGCGATGTCGGTACTCACAGAATTGTGTTTCAAAACGCAGTCATGTTGTTAGGTTTTAATTTTATTTCAAAAATTTGTTCTTCCAATCAAAGTAGACTTGGATAAACACGGCACATTCGTCATTCGGTAAATCATTTCTACTTTGTTGCTCTTCAAAATCCGCTTGGCGAAAACAATATACATGAACTAAAGTGACTACGTGCATAGTCTTTCGTACAACACAGGTGTTCAAATACACTGACTTCAAGTGTTGCCAGCGCAGTATACGGCATGGCCATCTCGTGGTGGAAACACCTTCCATAGGGGTTTACGAAAACCTAGTAAGTATAATCTAATCGGTAGTATTCGTCACGTGATCGGATCTACTCAGTTGTTGGACGTTTAATGTTATTTTCCAAGCGTACATAAATTCTAAGGCAGGTTTTGAAGGCATAACAATTAATTGTTATGCCTAAATGATATTATCATATAATTCCATAAATGAATTTCATTATCTGGCAACATTTTTACTTCATAAAACTCCTCCAGACTTCTCGTAAAATAAAAATACTATATTTTGCAATCGTCTCTTTGTTAACATGCACTCGAACACCTTACAGCATATTTCCTTTTGAGTACACACGAGGGAGCCTGCGTTTGTTTACTTTTCAAGCGTGCTTTATTGTTTTCCGTCTGTAACTGACTATCTATCCTGTTCCTGAGCAATGTAGATCTGAGTGGATCCGACGAAGAGATCGAGATTAATAATTAGAGATCTTGCTGTCCGGTAGACTCTTATCGCATGAGGTTCTTGCTCGATTATAGAGTAATGTGAAAACCTTCACTGACCGCCTGAATTACATATAACCATGACAATAGTCCGTTGGGTTCGAGACGTATCAACGAGTCGTTGAAACCACACCTCACCACTTTTATTCCCTTTTTACCCCCTTAGGTGGCAAATTGCAAAAAATCCTTTAAATAATGTTTAGGTATATAAGTAGGCATAATTTCCTATTCAAAAACTTGAAAACACATTTCACAATTTTCCACGTCCTTAGAGATAAAATGTCAAAAAATCTATAAATAGTTTAAAACCCCTTCAGCCCTTGTCAACACAATTGTGTGGGTATACCCATAATCCTAACCCCCACAATTGTGCATTTCAAGTTCAAGAATTTATTCCTGGAATTACGAATCCTTTCTGTGCGTCAGACCTAGCCACATTGATTGTGTGGGTAGTTGTTTACTTTCAGGAATTTTTTTGCAGCAAGAATGAGGTTGGTA
>PNEQ01089193.1:12436-36558 GCA_003012365.1 Medauroidea extradentata | reverse complement strand
TTCACTCTCCCTTTCGCCCACTCTCCCTCGAGTTTGGGACAGCAGAGAGTACACTCTGTGACGTCAAGAGGGTGCAAGAGAGTGCTCTCTGGGCTATTTGAGACACAGCCCTAATCCAAACCTAACCCAACATAACCTAACCCAACTTACCCTAACCTAATCCAACCTAACCTAACTCATCTTTACCTAACAAAACCCACCCCATCTATCCTAACCTGCCGACCTTCGAAGCGCGGTCGGTTAGGCGCAGGTCTACGGTGGAAGAGGTCCTGGGTTCGAATTGTGACTCGGGCATGGATGTTGTGTTGCCCTTTCACCTCATTTCACCCGCATCGGTACTTAAGACAACGCTTTTAAAGGACCGTAACACTCTCTCACCTTTCACCACATTTATATCCTAACCTAACCTAACACAACGTGACCTAACCCAACCTGACCTAATCCAAACTGACCTAACCCAACATGACCCAACTCAAACTGACGAAACCCAACATTATTTAATTCAAAGTGACGTAATTCAAGCTACCTTTACGCAACCTAACCCGACGCAACCCAACCTAACTCAACCTAACCTTACTAATCTAATCCTACACAATCCAACTCAACCTTACTTAACGTAATCCAACCAAATGTTGTAACTAACCCATGTATTATTGAGTTAGTCTTTGTACTTTTTGGTTAGTTTGTTATTTGGGTTTGGTGGTTTTGGTTAGGTTATTTAGGTTTGATTACTTCGGATTCGTTATTTGGGTTGAGTTATTTGTTGGGTTATTTGGACTTTATTATTTTGGTTGGGTTATTTGTCATTAGTCATTCGAGAAGGTTATTTGTGTTGGGTTATTTAGGTTTTATAATTTGGGTTTGGTTATTTGGGCTTTTTATTTAAGCTTGGTTTTTTCTCTTTATTTTCTTTTGGTTATTTACTTTTAGTTATTTGGGTGTGGTTATATAGGATTGCTTATTTGGGTTATGATATTAGGTTTATGTTATTCAGTTTATTTATTTTGTTACGTTATTTGGGTTTGCTATTTGGGTTACGATATTCTGGTTATGTTATTCGGTTTATTTACTTTATGTTATTTGAGTTTGCTATTTTGGTTATAAGTGTTTAATTATTTGAGTTACTTTATTTAGGTGTTAATTTTTTTTAGTTACATTATTTGGATAAGTTAATTGAGTTGTTTCACCTGAGTAGAGCTAATTCGGTTGGGTTATTTGGTTGGTTTTATTCAATTTGTGTTTTACAGTTTGAATTTTATAGTTTGAGATTTCTGAGTGAGGTTATTTGAGTTTTACATATTTTGGGTTAGATTTTCCAGGTTATGTTTTATGGGTTAGGTTTTTTGGGTAAAGTTTTTTCGATTATGTAATATTTTTCGGGTGACTTTTTTTCGGCCGAGACAATTATGAAACCATGGTATTAACGCAAGACAATTTTAATCACGATTTACTGGTAAGTGCAAACATAATCAAGTGAAGTTTACAGTTATCTTTTTTTTTTTTTTTTTCGATGCGAGATTTCAAGTAATCTGTTGGTGCAGTTCTCTATTTGTGATATGCAGAGTTTGAGACCTCTGATTAGTAAATATGTAGTATTATAAGTTTGATTTCAATTGCTAGAATAGTTTTAGAGCTATAGAGATTTTAATTTGATAGTTTTTTTTTGTGTGTGTGAGAAGCTAAACACAAGTTGAGATGGAGGACTGTGGACAAGAGAATGGTTCACGAGAAGAAATGTCGGGAGTAGGGAAATCGTATTGCTCCAGAAAGAACTTTAGGCATACCTAGTTCTTTGCTATTGCACGGTGTATTCGGACAAGTGTAGCAGGTCTGAACAACCCCGGCAGATATCATGTCGCCGGCAAAATAAGCCATGTTTGAATTGGTGGTGTAAGTAGTAACATCAAGAAAATTGCCATACTTCCTAAATCTGCTAACCTGTGGGGTTGAAACTTGCTGATTTTTAAGGCAATGCTACATAAACTTGTATCCAGTAGGTTTCCAATGCCAATGTCATTGGTTCGATATCAATGCAAAGCACTGCATGTAGAACTAAGTACTGTACCGCGTTAATTTAATAGTTTTGTGCGCAAGAACACTGAAATTGAAACATTAGTTCATATTTGCTTTAGGCCTATATTTGTTTTTGTAGGCTTATAGCAAGTAGTGTCTGTGACACCTGGCACGTGACTCGCTTGCCTCCATCCCACCAGCTAGTTCTGATCCGCTAATCTCAGTTTACATAATTTTATGCTATATTTGAAATTATTCTAAATGTATTTGCACGATGCCACATTCTCCAACTGTCACACAAATTATACAACACCGGGTATTATTTTATTCTTTTAATAAACACAAAATGCTCTCACTTTTCATCTCCATTTTGATTTCACTGCTGTGTTTGTTTACATATTGGTACCAGAAGCCTGTTCTAGGCAGCCAATCATGTTGCCTTGCACCAAAATACAGAGCATGTTCTATCCTCTGAGATTGCATCGTCGCTCGCATTGCACGCGGAATTCCGAGAACGTTGTGTTTGATCTGCAATGTAATGTAATGCAAGATAACCAGATTACATGGGAATTGTGCGTATATTGCATCGTGTGAAAGCTGCTTGAGAGTTTGGTGGCATATTAAAATAACTTAGACATACTTGCATTTTTTTCTTATCGTATTTCGTTAGAATATCAGTGCCGTACAAAGTTTAAGTATGTGTTTATGCCACCAATTTAAAAAAGTTAGTTAGGAAAGCTGGACATAATGCTGTAAGAGGTCCCAGCTACAGGACAACTTTAAATTTGGAATGTTCCAAGAAATTACAAGACGCCTAGTAGTCAGAAGAAGACGGTAGCTAAGTATAGTTACGTATGCAAACTATGCAACTTTATTTGTGCCAATGAACATTCGTTAACACGCAGCACATTAATTTACTAACATTTGTTAACCAGTTTGGAATTGAAATTTATGGTTTAATAATTATTCTTCTTACTTTCAGTAAGGAAATAGACGGTTCAATATTTCCCAGGGGTTTTGAGATAAAATTTCATTCGATTTCATTCGAGTAAGTTACTTGATTTTTCTTATTTCTGTGTTCCTGTAACTTGCAAATTCTGACTTTGACACTCCGCCTTGGAAAAACTATGAAAGCTGGAAACTGTTTATGAGTTGAAAATGTAGTCACAAGTAATTTCTATAAAACGAACACTATTACTTGCAGATATAAATTTATGCATTTTCCCTACGCGAACTCCCTTAAGGCTCGGTTTTAGTCGCCATATTGAATTTTATAATTTTTAGCTTTTTTGGAATTATGAGAAGAAAAATGTTAAATCCGTGACTATAATGAAAATTCTGTTTACTTCCCGCTACAGTACAATCACGGCAACTGAGCTAGTAATGTATAGGCAGGTGGCAATCAGTCGGGTAACTAATGAGCATAGAATAATTTGCCACACAGATTGCGGCGTAATTATAAGTTAACAGCTTAATCACAATGTCCATAGTGTAGCACATGGTTAACAGAATTTGAGGCTTAATCGCATATTTGACAATTTTCTTATTAGAATTTCAAAAAAGTGAAAAATAATAAAATGCAACGTGGTGACGGAAACCGAGTCCTAAAGGAGTGATAGTAGCAGGGGCGTCATTTCAGGTTTTTCTAGGAAAGGGGGAAGGCAAGATTTTTTTTCCGGCGACAGTGACCTAGTTGCATCTTTTTTATTAATTAAGTATGTATAAATTAGATACTTTAATAATAAAACTTCAGTTTTATGTGCTTAAGTTAGCATTATTTAAATTTTAAAAAAATATATTTACACACATAAAATTCTAAATCCAAGAGGGGGGGGGCATTTGCCCTCCCCCCCCCCTGTGGCCACAAACGACGCCCCTGGATAGCAGAGACTCAATTGTTTCTCCTCAACCATAGCATTTGTCCGTCAGCGTTTGTGCAAACAGCGCAGTCTCGGCGTGACTTCGACCTTGGTCGTAGCGTGGTAGTGTAAACTTAGTTGGCAGAGGGCCGACACAGCGCCCAAGGCGGGGACTATCGACCTGGGTGGCGTGAGAGGGGTGCAGTGAGGACTAGGGGGTTGCGCAGGCGTCAATATCGATCCTCCCCTCATCGTAGTTGTGTGCGAGGGTCCAGCACACTAGGCCGGCAGCATCCCTGGGTGTCAGGTGTCTCCGACATGCCGGCCTGCGACAACGCCGCGATCTAACAGGTTGCCGTCCGCCGACACTGAAGACGCCCGCAGGTACGTGCCTCTAGCCCGCCGTCCAAATTGTCTCCCTCTCTGCATGAGCATACAGTATATGTGGTTCGCGATCAAGATTATGAAAATTCTTTCTAGAATAACAAATGAAAAACGGTACACTCTCAATCTTAATTAGTGAATATCCACTGATTCACGTCGATGGATGGAGCAGTTTCAACAAATTGAATCAGTGGGAAACCTCTGTGAAATCGGCGACGATTAACTGATTCCGCTAAAGAGTGCCAACATTTCCACAATTTAATTAGTGAATGTCCACAGATTTTCCAGTAATTTTCCACTGATTCAATAAGTTAAAACAGTTCATTGAAAACAACTCGAAAAAAACGGTGAATATGCACTGATTCACTTGTGAGATGTTAGAACTCTTAAAGGAAATCAGTGTATATTCACTAATTGAACAGTAACAGTTTTCACTGATTCAAACGGTTGAAACTGCTCCATCCATCGGCGTGAATAAGTGAATATTCACTAATTCAGATTTAGGGTGTATGTACTATAACCAGAGGTGATGGTTAGAGACCCGGAAATCTCGGGAATTCATTTGAGAAGACGTTATACTTCAAACTCCTGTGTACGTTAATTACTTTCGTGATTGGGTCAATGTTACTGAAACTCTTTTCGTGAGGACTGTGAACCAACAATAGATCTGCATGGAAACAATATCTGACTCCCGCACTACCGTGTCACATGTACAACTGTTCACGTACTGAAAGAACGGCAAATGTACAAAGAATTGAAGATATAGTGTTTACAGGAGTCCAGCCGGTTGGTCCTTAAACCTACGAAATCTCCAAGTCTCTAGTAATGGTGTACAGGTATCGCGAAATTTTTTTGCGCAAACATACCTTTGAAAACAATGTGGTTTCCTGCGAGACGTATGATTGGGTGATATATGTAGCGTGGCTGTCTGCAGACCAACGACGGGCATCAAATATTACAATAGCATGATTCTTATTGTCCCAGTCAAATAGGGTAACAGTTCTACGCAGAAGCGAAAGCCAGTAATCTATTCATAAGCTGAACGTACGTTGATACACAGCAAACAATCTAGTTTTCCCGAGATAAACTATCACCCCTAACTATAACCCCAGACGTTGATATTTGATAATTGTAGCAGCCAGACAATTATCACGGCAGACACGCATTTACACCAACTGGTTGTGGTTCTTGTCGCTATAGTCTGTACAATGTAAGTTTGCCTAATTTTGACATATCTGTTCTGAGAAGGGCATCTTAAACAGGATTGCAAAGAACCTGTTTTTTTTTTTCAGGAAGTCAGGATGGTTTAAAGGTCAAAACAATGCACTGTAAAAATTTTTTTGTACTTTTACAAAGAAAAGCCTTGGAAACCCAGTTGCCAAAGAAATTCCTTGTTTAACTACCTTGGTTATCCTTGTAATAAAATACAAAGTATATGTTTGTAAAATTACAAGGACTAGCCTTGTAGCTGTACTTTCAATAAGGAAAAAATTAATTTAAATGTTCATTGTACTTCATAAATAACACTGAACTTATTTATCAAATAACTTTTGAATAAAGGACGTATACAAGAGGTTATTTTGAAAAAAATTTCGGAGGTGCTTAGTTTCGAACCACTCTTCCCATGTTTAGAATCTACGCAGCTTGCCCCTAGACCACTGTGACTTACATATCACTTAGTATTTATTTATTTGTATACATTCAATGCAAATTTCAGTAATAATTCTTCCTTTTAAAGCACGCAATTAATATAAATATGCATTTTATTCCAGAAAAAATACTTTTCAGAGGTTGTTATCTTTGCATAAGTAATTTCCGGCGAACTTACGATTTTTGTAGGCTACACATTTTTTTTCTAAGTTATTTTTGCAAACAAAATCCTTTTAACGTTATAAACTAATAAGTTTACAAGGAACATTTTCAACATTTACAAAAGTTTGTACAACTACGAAGAAGTGCTTTGTCATATTTTACAAAATAATTTACAGTGCTGGAACTGTCGGCATAGGTACAAGGAATTCCTTTGTAGTATTACACAGTTTACCTGATGATTTTACAAGGATATTCTTTGCACCTTTACAAGGACTTGTAAAAGTACTGTACAACGAATATCCTGGTAAATTTTACAAATTTTTTTTAGAGTGTGGAGTTGCTAGACAATTTACTTAGGAGAGAAATGCCAAAACCAGGCAAACTTATATTATACAGACTCTACTCAGTAACGCCTCTATATCTAGCTATAAGCTTGCAGCCACGGAGTGTAAGTGAGGAATCTATGTGGAAATTAACTACTACTTACAGCAGTGGCTCAAATTTACTCGTACCTTTTTTTTTTCAAGAAAATATAATTCTATAGGTGGTTCGCAATAAAGTGAGCATTTTTGAAGACCTTTTTGGCTAGAATAGTAATTAAAGAATATAATTTATTATGACCTACGACATAAACATGAAAGTACAATATAATCTATACATCTTGATTAATACTTAAGAGCCAGTGTCACTCTTCATGCTGGATGTATCTTGATTTCTTCCTGATTCAAAAATTTACAAGCTTTATTTAGCAATATTACAATAGGAACTTAGATAGTTACCTTACCTTACATTATGCATATCGCATTCGAAATGCTACAGGGTAATGATAAAATAATTACAGTAGTTTACAATTTAAGAAAATAATTATCTCTCAATATTTGATAAGAGACTGGATAAAACGTAGTAACAATACAGTCTGATGATACGCATATAAATGAAAAATTGCCATCAATTCATAACAACCTTAATTCATAATTAAAGACCGAAAAATTTCGTGGATTCACTGACTTTTATATTAGCCTTCAAGACTGTTTACTTGAAGTATATAACAGTTTCTCATTGGCTGCTCGCTGATACGGCAGTTAAATATTAGTGAACTTTTTGTTGCTTGTGTATTATTAGATTAGCGCTCTCTGGGAGATGTCAAATATGTCTAGGACCTAAAGCGAAATTTACACGAACATACAAATATTTGAATTCTACATTGTGTTTAAAAGGAAATGCGAATTTTTCAAGTCCTTTTTTACTATACGAAAAAGAGTAATTTCAGCCAAAGAGGCGACACAGGCTGTTAAAGTGCTTTGTTTACATCAAGTCTAGTTCTACTAAAGGTTAGAACAATCAATGTAAACATTTGTCACAGGAACAATTTCTGACACTTGAGCGCTGGTATAGGTAATGGCGGCAAACTGATCAATCACAGAGCGTTCCTTGCTTTTAAATTACATAAAGTTGATAATTTAAGACGCGAAATTGGTTTACTTTCACTTTAAGATTAAGTTAAATAGCTTCGGTAATTATTTTTCAAACATTAACAGGAGCCGATATCGTAAAATCGCTCCGTAACTTTGTTATGACGGGTTTTAACTACATACTCTGATTTTGTCGAGACGGAGGACAGCATGATAGTAGCTAACTAGGTAATTAACGAAATTTCCTTTTTAAAATATCTCGAAAAAATACATTACACAATAAAATAACTTTGCAACAAAGTTGCACAGCAATTTTACGATATCGGCTGTCGTATGGGTTCTATAATATAATTCTCTCGAAAGCCGAGTATAGCCCATGCCCTCAAGAGTGTACATGCGGCAAAAATTCATAATTTTATATTTGCACGGCATAGAGTTCGGTTTACAGGCGTTACTTGTGACTACATTTTCGGTTTGTAAAAATGTATTAGCTCTCACTGTTATTCCATAGCAGCATGCCAAAGTAAGAATTCGCAAGGTACGGGAACACAGTAATAACAAAAACCAAGTGACTTATTCGAATTTAATAATTTACACAGATATGATATATTATGGGCAATATGCTAAAATATTTAAAAACACACCTCTACAGTCCTTTTGTTATTATTTTTTAAAATTACCATAAATAAAGTAAATTGTCACCATTTTCTAACTTTTTAAAAAAAGTACAAAGGAATATCATTGTGTGTTTTAAATATTTTAGCATGTTGCCCATAATCTCTCATTTCAGTGTTAATAATTTCATTCCAGTAAGACACTTGGTTTTTGTTATCACCATGTTCGCGTAAGTTGCAAATTTTGAATTTGTCATGTCACTATGGGAAAACTATGATAGTTAAAAAAATAGTTACAAGTGGAAAGTGTAGTATCAAGTAACATTTGTAAAGCGAACACTATGCCGTGCAAATTAAAAATTATGCATTTTTGCCACGTGAACGCCTTTAACAAGGGCCTGGCCAACTCCCTCCCTGTTTCCCCCGTGTACCTCTACCAAGGTCATCTGTTGTTCGAGGGCACGTCAAACCTAAATAAATAACGAGTAAGGTAGAGCTGCAGGTGTGAACGGAAGTCGCTGAAACACGTTGTAACAAAACTATTTTCACCAAATTCTACGTTTAGCATTAGAGACAGCTGATTTTCGCAAAAATAGTTTCGCCCCACTTTGTTTCAGTGCCTTATGTGCACACCTGTAGTTCAGCTTCACTGTCAGTGATTGGACGTTGAATCTCTCACGAGTCGTGGGGTTCTAGCCGCAAATCACAGACGAGTGGTGCTGCTCAGTGGCTCAGTGGAACCAGCGTGGTCTATTCATAAAGGCACGCTGCCACAGAATATTTAGCAATACAGAAGTGAAATAGCCAGTGGAACGGCGAACTCAGTCACACACGCCAGAAAAATTAATTCGCTTGCCAGCAACATGGCGAAAACACCTCCAGCCAATCAGCGTAAGGCAGCTGCTCTGCTAGCCGGCAGCCAGGCCAATAGGACACCTATAGTAGCATGCAGGAATAAAACATACTCGGGTCTGGTATCAACAACCACGGGCAACCAGTAAGTGGCGAAGTTCGCCCGTATCAAACGAGCCCCCTCGTCATTTCGCGTCTTATTTATTTATTTTATTCAGTCAATGTTATCCCTTAACTGAGCGAACTCTGGGATATAGAACATGTCACTTATATATTAATTTTACAATTACATAAAAACATAAATATTTTACCAGTAAAAATTCTTGATTATTACCCTCTGACAATTAAGATTCTAAGAAGTCCTTTACAGAATAAAATAAATTATTAAATATGTATTTTTTTTTTTTTTTAGATTTCTTGTGCACACTCATTTCTCCATTGTATAAAAGCCTAATACCAGTCAGTAATTTGTTAAAAAGTCTTAAAGTAGAGTAATACTCTCCTTTTTGATAGATATATAAATTGCATGTAGGAATTTGTAAATTATTCTTTAGTCTTGTATTATGTTCGTGTGTAGAATTATTATAAATTGAATAGTCTTAATTTTTTACGTATAATAGTAGAATATAAATATATAAACATGATAATGGTAGAATATTAAGCCTTCTATACAATGGTTTACAATATTCATATATTTTACAGTTTGCTAAAATACTTACAGCAGATTTTTGTAATTTAAATATTTTACCAGCATCTACTGAGTTTCCCCAAAATCTTAGACCAAACAGTAAATGTGAATGGAAATATGCATAGTAGACTGATTTTAATAATACCTTAGGGCTATGGACGTTGCTCATATATCTTAATGAAAATAATGCTGACTGAAGTTTAGCATTTAAATATTTGTTATGACTTTTCCAATTCAAATTGTCATCAATTTTTAGGCCCAAGAACTTTCTCTCATTAACCTCTTGTAAATTAACATTATTGTAATAAATTCCACTAAAATTATTCATATTATGTTCAAGAGAGAACTTTATAAGCTTGGTTTTAGCCAAATTTACAGTTCACTAAAAACCATTTACACAAAGAATTAACAAGTTTATTAGAATTCAAATAAAGCATGTCTAACTGCTTATCCTTTATTATTATACTTGTGTCACCTGCAAATAACACAATACTTGCTTCCTCATGTAGGTACTGTAATGGACATTGGTAAATCATTAATGTATATCAGAAAACGTAAGGGTCCAAGCACTGAGCCTTGTGGTACCCCACATAAAATATTCTCCGACTTTGACATAATTGTCGATGAACCTCACTTTTGATACAAATAGATTGTTTTAGATTATGTAAGTAACAGCCCAATAATTTTTAAAAAAAATTCCTCTAATTCCATAATAACTAAGCTTAGTCAATAAGATATCATGATCTATGGTATCAAACACCTTTGCTAAATCAAGGAATTCAAATTATAGCATTCTCACTTTTATTTAATGTTTGCAACATATTATTTGTTAAATGCTATATGTAGAGCCACAATTTTATGGTGAAAAGATTTTTGCAACATTTGGTTTCGATGCCTCATGTACACGTCTACAGGTCTGCTACATCGCCCGTAATTGGATAATTTTACTCTCACTTGCCTTGGCAAATTACAGACGTAAGGAGTCACAATAATCTTATTCTGATTGGTGCAGTCAAATGAGAAACGTGTCTGAACAAAGACACGCTGCGAATAACCATGAATCAAAGCTGCCTATGTGCACGTGAGTCACTGAAAAAAGTGGGGCAAAAATCTTTTCGCGACAAAATCGTGGCCCTAGCTATATGTAGAGCCCGGTAATTTTCGCGAAAAGAATTTTGCAGCACTTTGTTTCAGTGTCTTACGTGCGCACCTGCATCTCTGCTATGTGGTCAGTGATTGGATGCCGTAACACCCAGCGTGTGGAGGTTAAACCTGCAAATCACAGACGTGTTGTGTCGCAGTTATCCGTGTACTGATTGGCACAGTCAAATGAATAACGACTCTGCACAAAAACACTCTGTCAATTGCCATGAAGTTGAACTGCAGGTGTGCACGTAAGACACTGAAACAAAGTGGGGCAAAAATCTTTTCGCGAAAACTACCGGGCCCTAGCTATATGTAGAGGCACGAGTATTTCGCGTATAAATCTGGCAACAGCCTCGACTTCTCAGACCTATACACACACTGGCCAAAGTCAAATATCAATTGGCTACTAACCGTAACACGTGTTACCACCACAACTTGTTTCCTTATTTATCACTGGCTTGCAGCCGTCAAAGATGTGTTAAAACAGGTGTTGTCTAATCACAGAAGGAGTAATGAAGTATACAGTATTGGCATTCAACCTGACCTAGAATCAATATGCGAAATAATCTTGCCTCTAGCTATATGGCATTATCACTTGTTAGATTAGTACTAAAGCCAAATTGAGATGGTGATGTGTCATTGTAACGATCTACTTGTTTATATAATATACTATATATATATATATATATATATATATATATTTATATGGCTTTTTCAATGATTTTAGTGAATGTTGTTAACAAAGTCACTGGTCTGTAATTATTGATTTTTGTCCTATCCCCCTTTTTATGTAATGGTAAAACCAGCCTGTTTCATTCTATCTGGAAAAATTCCTTTTCTTAAAATATTATTACATGTTTAGGTTAGAGGCAGACATAGTTCAACAGCGCATAATTTAACTGCTTTGCTGTTTATTCCATCATATCCACTAGAAGCTTTAACTTTCATTTCATCAATTATTTTTTTATTTCTAGAGGATTTGTATAGGCCTATGTGAACTCAATGTCTGGAATTTTATTCGGAAACATCATTGTTACATGATCTGCTGGCAGTCCATTACATAAATTATGACTTTTAATTTTCAAAGCTAAATCTTTGGCATTATTATAAAAATAATCATTACTATATTAGCACTTTCAATTTTATTTACAATCATAACGTTATTTACTACAACTTCATTTATATTATCACCTTTAGCTTTTTGTCCTAAGTCCTCTTTAATAATTCCCTATATTATTTTAATTTTATTAGACGAGTTAATTATTTGTTTCTCGTAATAGCTACTTTTAGTTCGGTAGATTAATTTTTTTTACTCTTTACAACAATTTTTATAACACAAGACATCATCAGGTATTCCACTCTTTTTTCATTTAAGATAAAGAAATCTTTTATGTTTACTTAATGTTATTATTTGGTTTGTATTCCATGGTTTACTATTCTTTACTCTAGTTTTTTTTAACAAATTTCACTGGACAGTGTTCATCAAAATGTCTTAAAACATAATCTAAAAATACATTAAACTGTAGGTTAACATCCTAATTTTTATTAACAAAATCCCACAACTCACTTGATACAACAGTCTTAAAATTACACATTTTTTCCTGTGTTAAAACCATTATTTTTTCTATAACATTGTTACATTTTTATTATTAATTATGCTATTTACTGTACCTATTTTATACAGTAGCAGCTGAGCGTCATGATCTGATAATGCATTTATTAAATTTTTTACGTCATAATTTTGAACAGCTTTAGCACCTATAAAATTTTGTCAGTAATACTAAATGTATTTTTGGTTATACTAGTAGGAAATTTAATAATAGTAGTTATATTATAACCAGTCAATAGTAATTCCATGCATAACTTCAGTGGACTATCAGTCATAAAATCTACATTAAAATCTCCACAAATTATCAAATACTTGTGTTTATTACAAAGTTTTAGTAGCAGTTTGTCCAGCTGTTGAATAAACTTTTTAAAATTACAATTGAGTGCTCTATATATTGTGATCACACAGCATGAGTTACCACATACCTCAATTATCACATAGCAGCATTCAAAGTCCATTTCACAATAATGATCAGTAACGTCAACTTTTCTATAATGCATATTATCATTAACAAAAATACAAATTCCGCCCTGTTTCTTATTTTCTCTACAATAAAATGTTGCAAGTTTTAATTGAGAAAATTAATAATATTAATTACATTTAATGATAAATGAGTTTCTGTAAAACATAGTACACCAACATTTCATTTACTCTCCCTTAATGCATTCAGAAAAATTGTAATTTCGTCAGTTTTGTTTATAAGAGATCTTATGTTTTGATGAAAGACATTCAGCTGTAAAGTATATACACAATGCTAATGTGAGATGCTTTTAACCCTTTTAACCTTGGTTTGTTAATTATAGCAACTGTTTCGTAACAAGTTAGCTCCTTCGCTAATTGAAACATTGTGTTTTGTATTTAATAAATTAACAGAAGGTTTTATAACTGTTTTATCACATTGAGGAGCTTTGTATATTAGTTTTTTTTTGTTCAGCTTGTAACACATTAAACTGTAATGGTATTGGATCCATTTTATTTACCTTAACCCTAAGGTTTCAGATATTCTTTTGCTCAAAATCAATTTACCAACATTATTTAGGTAAATACCATGCCTAGTAAAGTTATTCCTTTCAAAATCACTTATATCAATAAAACTAGTATTCACAAAATTCTTACAAATAGCTTGAATTATCTTGTTTACTATCTTTACCTCATCATTTACACAAGATCAACTGGGAAGTTGATGTTTATGTGGCACGCCTACAACAATAACATTCGTGGAAGCTAATTTAGATAATTGTTTCTTAATGTCTTGATAACTTCTGAACTTTCATTATGACAAACATCGATACTTCCCCATTACAATAACTGTATCTAATGCAAAAACATTTTCACCTTCAATACCGGAATCATTAATTACTGAGGCACAACGGGTCCCAGGTTTCACTGTACCTTCAACAACTTTGTTTGGAAAATAAATAACAATTTCACCTGCAGTGCCTCGGCCATAACGTCTGTATTTTAGTCTGTGACGTTGCTCAGTAACCACGAATCAGAACTGCAGGAGTACTCGTAAGGCATTGAAACAAAGTGGGGCAAAAATATTTTCGCGGAAATCAACGGTCCCTATTTTCTATTCATCATAAATGTGGTATATGGTTCGTTGGACAGCAACGTCTGAGAGCCTGGCGAATATACGGGAAAGTAAAAAGGTACAGTTGAGAATATAAACATTGCGACACCTTCGCAACACTTCACTGGCCCGCAGTATCTTTGATTGTGTTCCGATAGGACAATTACTATTTGAGAAAAATAGCGACACTAAAATTTTGCAGGTCCAATGTTGTATAGGATATACTCCATTATCGTTAATCACCTCTTAATTTTCACGAAATGGTGTTTTGCACCACATTGTTTCAATGCATGTGTGCACATCTGTAGCTCTTCCCCGTTGTCATTGGCAGCGTGTCTTTGTGAAGACTGGGCCAATCAGAACAAGGTAACTGCGACACCACACGGTCTGTGATTAGTGGGTACAACCCCGAGACTTTGAGAGTTAAAGACAACAAACCATTGCTAGAGAAGATGGTGTTTCGCGAAAATGTTTAGTGCCAACATACCCTTGAAAACACTGTAGTTTCTTGCAACATATATGCTTGGCCGATGTATGTCATACACAACGTAGATGTCTACAGACAAACAACAGGCATCAAATATTACAATGGCGGGATTATTATTGGCTCAGTCAAATAGCGTCACAGCTTCACGTACAAGAGACACTCGTAAATCGCGGGAAAAGTTGATTGTTCGCTTGGCTCCAACATGCTATGTATAACACTGAAGGTTTTTCATCAATATTTGCTATCGTTTATATGAAGCACTGTGTCCCTCTTCAACAGACCCAATTAGAACTGTACAGTTTTAACACAGAACGTGTGTGATTTGTCAGAAAACTGTTCACACATGTCACGATTCAGATACTACAGTTTATTGAAGACTATGTTAAATGTTTTTGCGATTTTCCAGTGTCTCTACCAAGTACAAGCGAAAGCCAGTAATCTACTGAAAAGCTGAACGTGTGTTGAAACCCAGCAAACAGTCAAGTTTTTCCGCGATAAACAATTATCTCTAATTATTGACCATGGATCAGACTTGCAGTTGTGCAAGTAAGACATTGTAACAAAGTGTACAAAAATATTTTTTCACGAAAATAAGGGGTTTCCAGGTATCTTACATTTATTTCAAATATCGCACTCTGAATAAGAATGAGTGACTATTCGCAGATTTGCCAGTTTATATTCACATACATTGGGTTGACAAGTTCCAACAATTTAACCGGCGAAAAACCACCGTAAAAACAGTGAATACTTACTGATTCACTTTTGGAATGCTAACACTACGCATAGTAATTAGCAAACAGTCAAAAATTTGACAGTGGTTTTTGCACAGATTCAATTAGCTGAAACTGATCCAAACCGTAAAAGCCACTGGCAAATCTGTGAATATTCGCTAATTCTGATTTACAGTGAAGGAGTTTGTTGACTACAATCGCATTTCTACGTTTTACCAGGAGGCGATTGAGTGGATCACAGTTTCTTGACACGTTAGTTATTGGCTAAGATTTTTGCAGGGAGGCCTAAGATGAATATGGACACCTGGATTTCATAACTGACTTTATTCCATACAGTAGGTTGTTACTAGGTATGGCTGCAGATATTCAGAGCTGAATGTCCGTGATGCACTCACAGTAAACCAATGTCCATGGATTATTTACTTCGTTACTGATATTTGTTTTCGGCTACTCACAAACAAGCAACACTTGCTCACCAGCGTCAACAGTCATCCTGTTTTGTCCGTAATTTTGTGTTAGTTGTCTGTGTTGACTTAATTCTGGTGTCCTAAGTTTTGTCATATTTCTGTCTTTTCGCTTTGTTTTTGTGTTGAACTTAAATCTTTCGTTTATTTATATTTTGTGTGATTTTACACTATACCTCTTGGAATTTTTTAGGCTTTATAATACATGCATGTGTTTAACTTTTTTTAAGGGTTGTTCTTGGTTTTCTGTGACATCATATCCCTACAATGGCGTATATCCTCAATGCTTCACTAAATAATGTGTTCTTATTGAAAGAAAATTTCAAATATATTAAAAAGGTAGTCTACTATCTGATTTTGATTATTTGTATATTGAATGATGCAAAATTGCATGTCAATATTTTATAGTAACAACCCTCAGATCTACAGGAACAATAATTATAATGTGACCATAGGTCGGAAAATTATAATTTCTGTACTATAGTTCACAGTACACGATGTGTAGTGTATAACGTGAGGTCTGTATCCTGTAAGTGTGGAATACCATCGCAACTGTTACTGGCTACTACATACCAGGAGAGTCGTATTTAACTGGGCAGTAAGCATTGCCCGATGTAACATGAGCCAGTACGCGGGTCATGAACTGTGTCATGAGGCCTGTAGTACAGTAACTGTACGTTTTAGGACCTTGCTAACAAAACATTAATTTTTCCTCTAAATGTGAGGATTGCTCCCCCAAATTATTGACACGAAATGTTGTAACATCCGCTACCCTCGAAATCTACTTTATAATTCCATAGTTTCAAATATAAAATAAAAAAGAAACGTTTGACAGTTGACAATACGCGACTACTCTGTCTGAGTAATGAAAGTAAGTGCATTTATTTATTATTAATTACCGGTATTTTTAATTCGTTTCGTATGAAAAAAAAATTGCTCGTTCAATGACCTGCATGCTAGATTCACTGTCACATGTACGCTCACACCCCGTCAGTTCGTCTGTTGTTCCAGTGAGTACAGTTGATAGACAAATGGCCGGGGCTTCAGTATACACAGGAAAGTGTATTCTAACGTGAGGGGGGGGGGGGCGGTGACCTAATGGTCAGACCATTCGCCTCCCACCAAGGCGATCAGGGTTCGATTCCCGGCAGGGTTGGTCCCCGGATTTTCGCATGTGGAAATCGTGCCGGACGATGTCGTTGGTCAGCGGGTTTTCTCGGGGATCTCCCGTTTCCCCCGCCCTTTCATTTCAGCGCTGCTCCATACTCACCTCATGTCACCATTCACCAGCGCTAAAGACCTCGATGTTTAAGCGCTGACCAAAAATCTCTCACTCTAACGTGAGGGGTTTTGGACTCGAGAACTTTTCCTTTCCTTAGCGTTACGTCCTCTACTGGTTGTTTTCAAATTTTATGTCAGTATTTTGGTCAAAAGAAATCCTCGTATCCAGAGGAACAAAAATTGTTACGTGGACGTAGGTCCGGAAACACACCGCTTCTGCACTACAGTTCGCATATTTGACGCTTAGTTTGTAGCGCGCGGGCTGCTGTTTCCACAGTTATTCCTACTGTTTACATATTAGTGACATAGCGGAGTAGTGTGCAATGATCCAGCCAACGGTGTGAACCGTACATCATTAGGGACCTGAACAAATCCCCGTTTTACTGTGGAACAAACTAAAATTCTAACTACTATAAGTTGGTGTCACTTTCGCAATTGGCCCTCGGCTCTTTTGACAGCTCCTGGAAGTCGCTGAGCCAACAACATAAACGTAACTAAATGAAGGCCCAATCACTATCTTAGAGAGTAGCCAATGAACAGTTGTTGTCAGCTTGAGTACACATATATTCTTGAAGGCTAGCGTACAGGTCAGTGAACCGCGAATTTTTCCAGTCTCTATACATCACGTATGGCGAACTGTATTGCAGAAACGGTGCGCTTTCGGACCAATGTCAATGTAACATTTTTGTTCCTCTGTTTGTGAAGATTGTTTCCCTCCAATACCGACAGGCAATTTTACAACTTCCTGTATATTCACTTTCAGGTAAATTTAAAAATAATTTCCCAGCTTAACATGTTCGTGAGGTATCACCACGGAAAACTAACGTTCTCCGACCTGACTCCTGCTGTATATTTAGGTGTACATCCTGTATGTAAGGTCTGACAGGTGGAAGATACTCGGTGAAGTCGACGCTGCGATGTAATCCCCGACCACTTAGCGTGGAGCGGAGAAGGTGTGATGTCGACCAGCAGATGAGGAGCGCCTCTGGGCTTCTCTAGGGAATATTTACCACTTTACCTCGCTCGCTCGTCACTTACCGCTACATCGATCCACACCTACCTACCTCCTGAGACGACCCGGGTGTCTCTATCGTCGTCGTCTGCCCAGCACATGCAGTGCTCTGCAAGCATTTTTTCAAACGGAGTGTTTTGTGACGATTAAACCAATTACAAAATATCAACTATTTTTTGCCATACCACGTTTTAAAACCGGACTAAAATGAATAAAATAATTTATCCTGTGAAAAAAAGTAGGACGTACGTAGTGTGTGTAGAGAGTAGCTGTTGTTGAGAAAACTTATCCAACAAGTCATAGTTGTTGCACTGGAATAAAATTTTTAGTGACTTACGTGAACTGTCATGCATCAGTTATCTATTGCATGCGCCCCCACGTATTTTACAATGTGTTTTTACAGGAAAATTTATTTTATACTTTTCAGCATGCCTACGTTTTAAAAACGACCATGTCCATAAACTTTTATGTCGTTCAACAGACCGTCATGAAAATTGTAATTTGAATACGGAGAATAATTTAGTGATATATTTTGCTATAACTCGTAACTAGATGGCGCTGCAGCACATGAACTTCTATACGTAGGTTCCCCTTACGGCATACAGCGATAATGAGGATGTGGTTTCTCAATTCTAGAGACATGAATTCTTATATACACTCTGGCAGGGCAACTTCTGCTAGGTTCTGCTAGTTTTCACTCTTCCAGCAGGTTTAATGCAACGTAAAATGTGTTCCAGCTCGAGCAAGTGGGCGGCCTAGACCGAGAAATTCACAACTTGCAAGAAATGTCCTATTTTTGAAGCAAGACGATGCCAGGTGAATGAAACTAGTCACCCTATTGGTCGCTATATGTGGTCGTGTAACTTAATCATAGAGTTATATATAAATTGAGGAATAGTAACCATTGTCGCAAAAATAAAAATGAAAAAGAAAAAATGGATTGACGTTGAGACAGTTGGAAATGTTTTGAAATAAAATAGAATTTATTTTTAGCATGAAAATTTTTGCAAAGATGAAGTAAATATAATATTTATTCTATTTTTATATCGTGTCTATTTGGCACCCACTAGGGAATTCCATTAATATTGAAACAAGGAAGATCACATCTCTATACATAATGTTTGGAAATTCATAATACAACATCTACTGCTAGTAAAGGGGATTGAGTAGACAATATTTTGAATAGGAAGCCATGTTCGGAAACGTACTGTTTCCGTGCTACAACCATTACAATGTGTCGGATGTGCCGGTGTTGTTTTGCAACAGAGTAGGATGAATGGCGTCAGAAGAGCACCATGTCAAATGAGGTGTGACGTAAGGTACATAATTAAGTGACATTTGACTCATTACAGAAAAAAATCAAATTTATTTGGTAAGAATAGCAACGTAACAAAAAAACTTTAATGTCTCACAGTAATACTTGTGTGGAAAAACACATTTCTGTCCGTCTTCTGCACTGGACGTGTCTCATACGAAACTGCTCACTACAACAGAGGCTCGAAGTGACGACCAGCAACATCGTTGCACACATTTTACCGACGAATCGTGTTCCGGTACACTCGTTCCATCACACCAGGTGTCCCGTTAATCGGTTGTCCAGCAACGATAACTCGTGCCACCAGTTCTTCCTCGGTCTCGACAGGAGTCTCGTACACAGTCTTCATACGACCCCAGTGGCGTTAAGTTAGGCGATCGTGGGGGCCATGCAATAGGACCGCCACGGCCTATTCATCTCTGCCCGAACCGTCGGTTTATATGTTCCCAAAAGTCACGTGTACAGTGCGGCAGTGCGCCATCGTGTTGGAACCACCGTTCTTGATGGACATTCAATCAAGCAGCACCCGTTAACCGGATTGGATGAAGGTGTGGCCCGATCACTTGATCGTGTAGAATGTCTGCTCAAACATTGATTGGAAATCTGTGTTGGAATCCATTGACACGCGTCGTATGCGGCTTTTCGTCTGCTCAGACATGGCTGTTTCGAGAATTGAGAATACACTCCCTCGTGAATTTACATTCATCGGTGAACAGAACTCTTCGTGGAAGGTGGAGCTCATCAATGGAGCGGTGCAGAAACCACGTGCAGCAGAAGTTAACACGTAGTTCAAAATAGGCTGGTTGCAACGCATGTATCATTTGGGAGTGGTAAGGGTGTAGCTGTTGCTCGTGCAGAACCTCCCATACTACACTGTTAGATACATACAACGCACGCGCAATTGTTCGTGTACTTGTTGATGTGTCCTGCTCAACGTAGTGCAGTACAGTCTATTCCAATTCGGGTGTGCGGCGTCTCTATGGAGCACCACAGTCCATCCTCTCGACGGTGAAGGCACCTCGTTCTCAGAGCCGTAGCACAATTCTGGCAAAAAGGGTACGCGATGGAGTCGTGCTTTGTGAGTATCACTCTTTATACAACCGATGAGCTGCCCTTCCATCCCATTCCGCTGCGCCATACACCAACATCATGTCCGTGTATTCTGCAAATTGCATACGTACACTGAACCATGCTGATCGCAGACACACAGGCACGTGAATGGGGCTCTAGGCATGATACCACAGCAGGGTAAACGTCACATACCATCAGGTGATCCTCTGCCGTCATATCCAATCAGAAAACTTCACCCACACATCCGACACATTGTAATGGATATAGCACGGAAACGGTTGATGGCTTCCTGTTCAAAATCTTGTCTACTCAGTCCCCTCTACTAGCCCTAGACGTTTGTAAATTGAATTTCTGAACATCCAATAGATGTCTCGGAACTAATTTTGAACGAAACTTGTGTAGTATTTTTGCACTTAATTTTACTTACAAGATTTTGCACGAAATCTGCATTGCATAATGCAGAGCCTACTTTCGAAGGATTATAACTAGATGCACGAGTATATTACGGGTCCATCTAGCATCAGCACTGGCCGCAGTTGATTATCTGTTGTTAGAGATAATGGTTTATCGCGAGAAAACTTGACTATTTGTTGGGTTTCAACATACGTTTAGCTTATCAAAAGGTCACTGGCCTTTCCTTGTACGTGGAGCTATTAACCAATTTTACCGATCCAATATAAATCCTACTATTGTAATAGGCCTATTGTTGGTCTGTAGACAGCTACGGCGTCTCAGACGTTATCATTAGAGCCAACAATTTTTTGTGAAAATAATTCTGCAACAGTTTGTTTCAATGCCTTATGTGCACATATGAAACTTTGCTTCATGTTCGTGGGTTATACTTATTACTGACTTGCAGTCAACAAAAGTGTTTCAAGTTAGCTGTTGCCCAATCACTCAAGTTAAATTGAAGTATACGTTTCTGACCTTCATCCTGTACTAGAACTAATCCGCGAAATATTCGTGCCTATGCCTAGAATTACATAAGCGAGAATTTCGAGGGATCAGTGACCTGCCGTCTGGACTCCACAGCCCTGCATACAGCCTGTCCTCAGCTACTTGTACATTGCCTGCTGCGTTATTGCATAACCAGTTGTAGGGTAAATGTATGCAATAACGCCACCACTACAATGTCGCCTCTTGTTTTGTTAAGAGGGCGTAGTACATAATTCCAACGCTAACAGCATTAATCTATAACTGTATGTTTCTTGAAGCCAATTTGCGAAAATTAAACAATAGCAATCCTAGACAACAGTTTTAGCCAACGTTTTAAACGAAATTGTTTCCAATGTTACGAACTTCTGAGGCACAATCTCTGACGCCGCCGCCGGAACCTCGTGCATTTAACTGCGGCGCAAGAGATCACGCGTAACGAATTAGTAATTCTGGATAAATATTTACTCATAAAGTTGGCAAATACCATTATCTAGGATTGTCATTGAGTATTTTATCCATATTGGCTTCGAAAAAAAGGTAGAAATCAATTGATGCTTTCAGCGTTTATTTATCTACGCAATCTTAAGTGGCATATTTTTTACTTTCCTGCAGTCCCGACCACCTGCTCGAGGAATGATTCACTCTCGCTGTGCGTGGCTTCAGTTGAATAACATCCCTTGTGAGAGTGGATATAGGTCATTCAAGATAAAGTGAGCACTTTTTAAATCGTAGTTACATTTTCCTCTCAGATAATTAATAGTTTACTGCAAATATTTAATACTAATAAAGCAGCCTATGAAACAATCATAGTATGTAGATTGAGTTGCATTCTAAAGTTACGTTTAATGTCATTATAAATAATGTTTTCTTAATCATTATTCTAGACAATATGGCCTTCAAGAGGGCTCACTTCTTCACGAACCGCTTCTGACAATGTTTTCTGAATGTCCTCATCTCAGTTTGCAGTTGGTCCGAGTCAGCATAATTTTACGTTGAGATTCAAGTTATTTGCTTCAAGTTATTTGCTGGCTTCGCTGCTTTTGAATATTAACACTTTGAAACATAATCTAAATTATGTGATAATCATAATCAATTTTTAAATAATTTTTGTGTAGGTCGTAAAAGTATTTATAAAAATGTAAGTATATGCACAAACGGCATACTTCGTGGATGCAATAACGCCGAACATTTAAAAATGCAAAAAAAAAAAAAAAAAAAAAAAAAAGCCCATGTCAGTTTTTTTAATTTTAGTTATGCTGTACGGTAATACTTTTTTTTTAAATAACGTTTTTTTTTTTTTTTTAATTTTAATATTTAACTAACCAAATTTTAAGGCCATGGTCTTTCATATATTTCAAACAATTGCAAATATCTCGAATTTTTTTTAACCAAATACTTTGAAAAAAAATTCAATTTTGCCACAGCTTTTTTTTTAATAATGTACCGTTTGCTAGCAAAAAGTTATTTTGCTTAATTTTGGCTTATTTTGACAACAAAATATGTCATTTCAGGAGCAAAAATCTAAAAATCCGTTTGGTGTATTGCAACAGAAAAATTCAGATACAAACGATGATATATAAGTGTTAAAACTGTATGAATATTTTTTGATATATGTATTAATTCGCGTAAAAATATTTTCGAAACTACTGCAAAACTAAAGAGCGAGGCTTTAACGGTATTTTTCTATAAGAATACGTGTAAATAAAAATGTGTAGTCGATGATGGAGAATTGAAGCAAAACGTATTATATTACTGAGAGGAAATTTCAATATTTAAGTAGGTAGCGCGGGAGACAGTGAGTATTTTCATGCCGGTCAGCTATTGGTTCACAGCACGGTCGTAGAAGAACAGGTCTGGACACTCGCCTATGTAACAATGTATTCCGCTTGACTCCCTTGTTGTTTGACTGTATTTCGTCAAGTTACCGAGAATGTTGTGCTTTTTTGGCGCTGTTTTCCGGGCGGTCGGATTCAAACTCCGCCCACTTTTTTCCATTGTTAAATTTATAAAGAAAAAAAAAGATTGCTGGAGCCTTTTCTTAAATATGTGAGCGAAGAAAGTATTTCATAAATTGATAAAAAATATGTTTTGATAAATTGTTTATCTTAGCGGAAAGGAAGTGGGTGGAGTTTAGTCCGACCGCCCTTATTTCAGCGCCAATAAAACACAATATTCTCGGTAACTTGGTGAACTACAGCCAAACAACAAGGGGGTCAAATATCCAGGCGAGTGTCCAGACCTGTTCTTCTACGGCCGTAGTTCACAGTCCTCGCAAAAGTGACTCAAATATGCAGAGGTTTGAAATTCAACGTCTCATTAGTTATATGTTCCGCATGATGTCTTCAATCTTCTGTAAAAGCTACTGCTGCAAAAATGGCACTGAAACTATGACATTTAGCACAGTACAGTTGACCCCATCTTTTGCCTCTCAAGTAAGAGAGTTCCGCGGTGGCCGAGGGGTCAGACCTCCCGCCTCCCACCAAGGCGATCCTGGCTCGATTCCCGGCGGGGCCGGTCCCCGGACTGTCGCATGCGGGAATCGTGCCTGACGATGCCGTTGGTCGGCGGGTTTTCTCTGGGATCTCCCGTTTCCCCCACCCCTTCATTCCGGCTGTGCTCCACACTCATCTCATGTCACTCCCGCTAGCACTTAAGACCTCGATGTTAAGGGCGTTCAAGTGGGGAAAAATTCATAATTTTATATTTGTATAAAATAGTGTTAGTTTTGTAGACATTACTGAAGAGTACATTTACCTCTAACGAAAAAAAATTAGCTCAGTCAGTTTTCCCGTAATGTCACTTCAAAGTCAAAATTTGCATAATTTTACTTCATACAAAACTTGAAAACCAGTAAATATAATGA
>PNEQ01089193.1:0-12336 GCA_003012365.1 Medauroidea extradentata | reverse complement strand
TGTACCAAAAAAAATTTCAAGTTTTGAAATTTTTTATTTCACATAAATATTTTTTGTAGCAGGTTTTAAATGCTACAAGCAATAGAACAGGACATGTGGTTTTGATGTGATTTTTTTCATTTCATTATGTTATCTGGTTTTCAAGTTTTGTATGAAGTAAAAACACGCAAATTTTGACTTTGAAGTGCCATTACGGGAAAACTATATGAGCTAATTTTTTTCCGTTAGAAGTATGTGTACTCTTAAGTAATGTGTACAAAACTAACACTATTTTATACAAGTATAAAATTATGTTTTTTCCCCACTTGAACAACCTTAAGAGCTGGTCAAAATCTCTCACTCACTCAAGAAAGAAAGAACTGTTAAATAATGTAACACTGAAAATTTATATTTTGATAAAATTTCTAAACAATGTACAGTAACTTTAAAAAAATTCTATATATGTTACTTTTGTGTCGAACTGTTGACTTTTGGGCTTTGACGAGTAAACATGTTGGGAAAAATGTGATACGTATTGTTTCTAAAGTGACAAAAAGTAAAACAACATTATTTTTAATGTTTCTAAGGTACTAAACGTACAATTTTCTGTGTCACTTGTCAAAATGTGTACGTACAAAGGCTGAATTTAACGCTTGGTACACATAAACAAGAGAAATTCCCATATCTCTGAATATAATATTCCACTGGGTGGATAATTTACATAGTGTTTGACAAAGGAAGTAGCATAGGACGATAGTAAAATACTACTCTCGGGCATCTATACAATGTTTACCTCGGCTCCCACGTCGATGACGTCACTCCGAGAGGCACAGCAGATAAATATTCAGCAGCCCCGGGATAAAGATTCTGTAATACCTCGGCAATGCGACTTGACGGGTGTTTTACTGCGTATAGCCGGCCCTCGCTGCTGCGGGTCGCTTCCTCGATGCTCCAGGGACGATTTTATCTTCCCCTGTAAAAAGAGCTGATGGTATTTTCATACCGACGGGGCCGTAAAATATTATGATGGCACCCCTCGGTTCAGCTCGCTCGCATGTCTCTTCCAAGGTCGGATATTGAAAGGGTTCAATTCTGTGCCCCGTCTACAGATATCTATATTTTTCTTTCCCGTATATCTTAGCAAAATAAAACGTTAGTTTTTATTGTGTGTGTGCATAATTTTCAACATTGTAATTAAGTAATAGCAAATTACTTATTGTGAAAAATGTGTGAATTTACACCAAAACATTGTCAGTAATTTGACAGTTTCGTTAAAGTAGACTAATTTGTCTGTTTTTTTCTGTCGTTCAACTTAGCGTTACTGACAAAATAAAACTTCAGTGGCCGTGTAAGCCTTTATATTATGGTTTTCTTCAGCAATTGAAATTTGTATCAGCTAAACAACATTAAATGTTGCACACAAATTTAAGTATGCATAATAACACATCGACGTTATGAAGTAACATTCTAATTAATTATTTTACTAGTATACTCTAATTTAATTTAATTATTTGTCAGTGTAATGTTACAAACACTAGGACAAACAATAGATGCAAAGAAATGTATCCACAATCCAGTCTTCTCTAAAAACGCAAACAATAGTTGCAAAGAAATGTATCCACAATCCAGTCTTCTCTAAAAACGCAAACAATAGTTGCAAAGAAATGTATCCACAATCCAGTCTTCTCTAAAAATGCAAACAACAGTTGCAAAGAAATGTATCCACAATCCAGTCTTCTCTAAAAACGCAAACAATAGTTGCAAAGAAATGTATCCACAATCCAGTCTTCTCTAAAAACGAAATTATCTAGGAGACAGTTGATGTATGCAGCCCTACATCTACTAGAACTCCAGTGTGTATACCAGGGTAACTCGTATACCGCAGATGAACTTATTCAGTTAATATTTGGCAAAGCACCGTCACAACGTCATTCTTTCTCTCCCCAAAATTATTGGTAATCCTCTCACCACTTTCTCTGTTGAGCCTCTACGAAGATCGCTAGTCCTCAACTCGTGTTTGGCTACATATGCTGTAATTTTTCGAATGCGAAACGACTTCAAATCAAACTTGATATAGGCTGTTCACGTTGAACTGAATACTCTTCAACATTTGTAATAACAAAAACTGTATTTTGTTGGGGCCAAATGTGATTAGTCTTCAGTACAGTGAAACGATTGCACTGTTTTTTAGTCTGATGGGTATAGTTTTCAAATTGAGAATAGTAAAGTTAAATGCAGAGGAGCTGAAAGAAAACATGAAGCAACGCTCACATTAACATGAACAGTCTATAGCAGTCATGTGAAATTTTGGCAATCGAATTAATAAAGATTGCCATAAGGTAAGTCTGTCAAGAACGAAACAAAAAAATTTTTTTTATAAAAAAATACCTTTGCGTGCATTCTAAGACAAGCTTACTATTCCAGTCGATTATATTATTTACTCTTTTCTGAGTAAAAAGTTACACAAATTTAAAACAATATGAGTGGAAGCGAACATCCCTATTTCCCTGCCCCTCCCTACCACCCATCACTGCTTATACCTCACAAAATAACACTTGGCTGCAATTTTCACCTTATTGAAATGTATATTGTATTGTTGAGGTCCTATTTGTAAGTAAGGGTAATTGATAATACTCATTTGTATTACATTTTATAAATTGTAAGATTATGAAATTAACCATTGGTGTCGAAACTTAAAGTATTGGTTTATAAATTTATATTAAGGATATATTACTCGTTAGTAGAAACTAATGGTTCGTATTTTGCAGCAAACTAATTATTTTGTTATGTGATACAAAATTCAATAATTTTATTTGAAATTAGCAGGGCAGACCACGCTACTGCTAAAATAATAACAAATAAAGTTTTTAATCGTCAGTACTAGTTTACAATAATTCATTATAAAATGATATTTATAATTTAATAGAAAATTCATGTTGTGCTACCTTACAATGTTCGGCGTTTATTCTTAATAACCCTGTTCGCGTTGCAGTAATTGTATTTATAATTGAAAGTTACTCTAATGAGTCTATATTCCACCGGAAATTTTTTAAGCTAATTTTTGCTATTGTGAATAAATTCCATGTTCTTTTTATTTTGCAGCGTATTAGCATTGCTAAGATTTCGGCAGCATGAAACCAGAATAAGGAAATCGCCGGGTGTGCCCATTGTTTAGAAGCATACTTGCATCTAACGTGGACTACCTGATTGCTTTATTTCGTATGAAATTCGAGGCATTATTATTATTAGCAATATTTTTTTACTACTTATTCAAACTCGGAAAGAATATTAAAATAATAATTCTTCACTGCCATAACAGATTAAGATATTTTTCACAAAAAGGGAGAAGTCAGCGCCGTTTATTCCAAGAATAGAAAAATGTACATGATGTATTAAAAACCTGTCAGATTTGAAAATTATTTTAACACTGAATACTGTCCTTTATTGAGGAATTTCTTTGAAAAGTTAATCTCAAGAGACGCTGAAAGGAATAAAGGGAACGGAAAGAATAGAAGGTTCGATATATGAATTTCAAATCAGGCAATGAAAGGCTGATTGTAAAGACGAAAACAAGTTCGAGAGTAAAAAGAGAAGGGGAAGGGAAGGCGGCGTGGGCGTTGTTAGGAAGCGAACGAGAAGGAGATAAAAAAGGACATGGTTAAATCGAAGGCGGAGGAAGAAGAGGTCGAAGTGTGCAGTTCGTTTACAGCGCCGCATCCACCGTCTATCGGCGGGCCACGATTCCTTCTTTTGTGAAGGAACATAGCGCGCGAGCCAATCCACACGAATCAATTATTGACTCATCTCACCCTGGAGATTCAGCCCGCCGCTCTACCAGTGAACATAAACCAGGTCAGGATATTTCTGGAACTGTTCTGTCGAATCATGAACAACTGGGTCCTTAAGGGGGAGTGTTAGACAATTTTATTGTATTTTCAGTTTTTGGGCCGTAACATTTATTCAAATTGTATTGTCAGAATTTCCTCTTCGATAAATCATAGGATACATTCTTGGTAAACTGCTCCACATAAATAATAATGGAATATTTGATTAATTTGTCATGCAGAATCATTGCAAGAGAATTCTTGAAAGTTAACCTACAATTTTCTTGGAACGATTCTGCATGACAATATAATGAAATATTCCACTATTGTTTATCAAGCAGTTTACCACGAACATATCCCATGCTTTGTCGAAGAGAAAATGTTGATAATACAATTTTAATAAATGTTATTACTCAAAAAGTGAACATACAGTAAAATTGTCTGACACTCCCCTTGAGTATATCGTCATGAGTTTGGAATATATCTTATTTTAAGTCATATGGAAATAAATGAGAAAGTCTGATAGTCTTGTAGATTTTAAAACTTTGTACGAATGTATAACATTTCTAACCATATTAAAACTGGAAACCTGAATTCCAAACCATGCTAACTCGAAACTGTAATAAATATCGATAAAAGGTCATATATCTTGAATTGGATACTTAAAATACAATTATTTGGCTGTGATTTGTAACGTATTTTGAATACAAATAAATGCATACAATGGAGATATTATTTTCTTCACAAATTCTTAGATTCTGGAGTTAGCATGGTTTGGAATTCAGGTCCCCAACTACCATCCCCTATAAATCAGTCTTGAACAAGAACCAATAATTATTAGGCGTATCAGGGACATTAAAACTTATCGTAAGTAGGGACACGTTTGCTCCGTGATAATAATTTAGCACCAGTTTGTCTCAGTGCACTTCTGAAACTCTGCTTCGTGGTCTGTGATTAGTTGTTTTGAAATCTCGTCATGTAATTGTGACTGTTAAATGAATACATTGTCCGTCTTCCCTCATAGGTAGGGACTGGAAAATTTCGCGAATTCAATTATCTGTAGGCTAGAATCCATTATAGCACGCATACTCAAGCCCCGTCTATTTGTCCACCTACTGCTACTCAGTGGAACAACAGGCAATGAACGAATATACGGGGCTTGAGTATGCACAGTATAATGGATTCTAGCCTGCAGGTCATTGAATTCGCGAAATTTTCCAGTCCCTTCTCATAGGAACACGTTCCATGTGGTGCGGATTGCCTAACTGTAAGGCGAATGACTTTTTGCTCAGATTTTTCGATATCTGTTCATGTTAGCGTCTTCGGACAAAGGAGCATTTTTTTTGTTACATATGGTTCGATGCCCAATAAAACTTCTTCACATGTTCGACATTCTAGCCAGTTTTATGAAATACAAGAATGGCCACCCCTGTTGTTTTCATAAGGGCGGAAGGTTTGAACGAGACTTTGCTGTGAGATTATAGATCACGATAGCATAAAATTATTTTCTGATTTTTTCCCTGTTATATCATGCGTGTGTGTACACGCACGCAGACACACACAAATACACACATATAGGGTGAGTCAGGATGGAGTGTGTAAATTTTGTGTGGCGATAGCTCACAAAAATAGACTATGTCAAAAATATGTTTTCAGTTTGTCATTAAAAAGTGAATATAGTAGGAGTACCTAATGTTACCCCGAAAATAGATTTTCAAAATACGTTTAAATTATAATTTCAAAAATTACTTGACGTCTAAAAACGAAACTCTGAACAGTGTCTAGTAGATGAGTTTACTTCATTGCATGTAATTTAATTTGATAATATCTCTATCTCATCGTTATTTAAATGGGGCACGGCCCCTTATTTCCGCTTATGATTTTGTAACACTTCGCCATTATTCGTGTTTTACTTAAAAAATTAAACAAATGGGGAAAATACATAAAAAATGTCGTCTTGCCAGAAATTTCTAGAGCTGACCACTTTAGAGTTAATCGTATATCTAATGGTTGCGTTTATTGTACCGCCTGAGACATAGCAACTGTCTTCCAAGGCAAAATTGGCGAGGTACAATAATGGGTTTGCAAGCATTTTGCAATCGAAGATTTGTAACACAGATGGAATAAACACTGTTAGCATAATACGGTAAAGTAGTTGCCTTCTGTGGTCAAAGGAACAATAGTATTAAAATAAAACTACAATTGTATGGCAATATTCGTTAAGTTTTGCAAAATAGCAAACCCAGATAACCTAATCGACAATTGTATCTGGATCGCTACGGTCGAATGAGTGCGTCCTAAACGATGCACAAAGCAATAATCTAACGAGTGAAGTAAAGAATGTTATTATCGATGCTACAAAATGTGTTAGTTGGTACGTAGACAGTGAATATCACAAGTAACAATTGCTTCGACACTTTAAATAAATCTGCTACTGAAACTATTGCAGATAAAATCATTGTAGTTTGATAACACATGTACGTTATGCGATGTACTGTAGATTCTTATGAATTTAGCCTAAGTTCGTGTACTGATGCGTGGATTGTCAACCACGCTGTCAAAAGCGTCTTCCTCAGTACCCAGCCTGTGACAGCTCATGGCGTGCTGTGATATGCCCTGATATTATGTAAGCACTTCCGGTCTTATTCAAACTACGATTAACTGCTATGAATGTTTGTGCATTTTTCTAAACGTCTTCTCCGTGCGCCATCTGCTTTTCACAGTGTTTCTTCATACGTTAAACTCGTGTCACTTAGTTCCTCGCTACCACACTTCGACATGGCTACTGTGTCACTAGTAATGTGTGTATGTAACAGGCCCATGTTAGTAACAGGTCTGATAGTCTAATTTAGTACTACTGTAGACCAATGTAAGCTGTAGGTACTCAAGCTGACGACCAGACAACTGACGAAATCGTTCTATTTTGTTCGTCAATCGTATACGTAAACTACAAACTGTGTGACGGGCACACTGCCCTAAGGTTTTATGAAACCATTTAAATGTCATTATTAGTACGCACGTACTGTCGTATAAAATGCTTATCATCACAAAAATTCAAATTTTTATAGCTTTTCATAATGTAGTTTTTTTTCAAAGGTTTATCATTTTAAATATATTTAAGCATTTTTCAAATCTATTATTTCATGTTTACATGATTGTTGTCGCAGATGTTAGAAATTTAAAACAGTTATTATGTGGTTTTGACGCTTAACTTTATTTTTAAGTACAAAGAAAACTCTTTCAAACAACGATGTTTATTGTCTGCATTAACGAGTCAGTAGCAAAGTTATTTTTAAGTGTTGGTGCAATTGTTAGTAGTGATATAAATCATTCAGTTTATTTACCAACTGACACGTTTTGTAAAGTCACTAATAAAATTGTTTGCTACGCTGGATGTGGTGCCTGCTTTGCGTAGTGGTTAGCACGCATTAATTAGATTATTAATAGTGATCCATTTTTTATTGTTGGTAGGGTTACCTGGATGATCGAGTTAGCAAAAGTTGGTGAATATTGCCATCAGGGCATAAGAGTCGGGCTTGTAAGGAGCCCCAAACAGGTCAACAATTTGATGTGTTATAAAACATAGATTTAAAATGTAAAGAAATTTTAATCAAAATGTAGCACTTCGGACAAGCATTCGAATAACAGGGGAAATAATAAACAAAATAACTTGTATTTCAACATCGAAGCTAAGCAATGAGATAAGTTATAATAGATCCTGGGCGAGTAGACAGGAATGATGAAAATATGTAAATAAAAAAATAAAGCCTGAAAATACACGTTTAAAAGGGAGGGGGACGCCAAAAAATTATTTGTATTGAACTGCCTGGGTGAAAAGTTTAACTTAAGCACCCCTACTAGTTGGTTCTATTGTCATCCTGCTGTTTGCTTCGCCACAGAAGGCAAACACTTTACCGTACTACGTAAACAACATTTATTCCATCCGCGTAACAATTCTTCGATTGTAAAAGTGGTGTAAACACAACATTTCGACACGCCTATTTGTTTGTTACACAGCATTACAGGACAGTCGCTGTGTCAGCATTTGTCTCAGGCGTTACAATACGATTTTCTCGAAAATGGCCAACTCAGGCATTTTCCGACAAGGCATCCTTTTTAATTTTCTTTCCCGCCCGTTTAATTTTAAGAAGTTAAACATGAATTACAGCGAAGCGTTCCGAAGTAAGAAGCAGAAATAAAAGGTCGTGACTTATTTGAATAATTATGGGACAAATATATTATCAAACGAAATTATTAAATCGAAAAAATGTCATTTACAAGCCACTGTTCCGAGAATCGTAATTTAATGTGAAGTAGTTTCTGTCATTTTAATTAAAGTGTAATTTGAAAGTCTATATTAATGGTAGCATTACTCTTAATATACCCACATAATATGTTTGCGAGTTTTCACCACACGACACCCCGTACTAACTGATCCTGTATATGGTAAACTGATCATAAACAGTGATATTCCTTAATATCGTGATAAACCATGTTGCGGGCTTCACATAATTGAAAAAGCTCTGTAAACAGACTTCACCAGGTCACCAACAGAGAGCAGGCATGTGTAGTTTCGGCAATGAGTGACTAATGTATCAAATATAATATCACAGTTAAAATGTTTAACATATTTCTGTTACTGAAGCTCGAAGCCTTAGCACCACGAAGTAGGGTAGTTTTACCGTGGAGAGAGAGAAAGTGAGAGTGAGTGAGGAAGGGAGAGTATTCTGGGTTTCAAAAAAATACTAACGCTGCTTCGAATAGGCTTTATGTCCATTTGGCTCGTGAAGCCATGTTTTGTCTGCTTGTGATTACTGAGAGATACGGAAAGACGCGGAAATTCTGCAAGTTCGAAGACAATCCCCCTGGATTCCATAGTCCCGTTATCATTATGTCTTCAGATACTTGTTCTTAGGCTGCTGCTCCAGTGAATGGCCAATTATAGCATACATCTGACATGGTAGCTCGGAAATCGGCATTTTTGTTATGGGTCCATAATCCTCAAGGAGGAGTTTTCATAAACAGCGACCCAATCGCGAAAGGTAATTCACATGTTCATGAATTCGAGCTCTTACTTTCCTCAAATAAACGTGTTTCTACTCATGCGGATGTTAATCCCCGAAACACCCTTCTTCGCTTCTAAATATATTTATGTCGTCCTACCACAATAGCCCGGAACTATTCAACGAATGACGAAGTCAAAGCAGAGCGTGTAATTACACGAGGAAGCATGTGTCATGTCAACAATTAACATTTAGTTTGGGCTGACGTTAGCTGCATGCCGTGACACAGTTCTCTAGCGTGTCATCTCAGAGCATGGAGTAAAACTATGTTATAGGTCATTCGGGATGAAGTGAGCACTAAAAATTTAACCGTTGAAAAATATCACTAGCCGTTACTGCATATAATTCAACATTACCGCCTGTCCCCTCACTGCTTGTACGGTTGGCAGCGAAATAACGTAATATAGTTCCGTGTGTTTCCTATTTAAATACAACAGTACAGAAAGAAAATCAACCGAAATCTACATAATTGTATTTTATATAGTTAATAAACTTTCTTTATTAAACTGTATTGATCCATACTGACTACATAATTTATTTTAAACACGCAAACATCAAGTAACGTGTTTAGAGAGGCTAGGTATTTCCCGACGTCAACCTTTACGCGCGGAAAAATACGAATTTTCTGAAAATATAACTTTAACAGGGCCATTTTGAGTGCTCACTTTAATCCGAACCACCTATAGCAGCATGCACGCTTTGTTAGGCGTTCGATAATGTATGTATGTATGTATGTATGTATGTATGTATGTATGTATGTATGTATGTATGTATGTATGTATGTATGTATATATGTATGTATGTATGTATGTATGATAAACTGAAAAATCTGGATATTTCCTTTCAGCGTATTTTATAAAACAATGTAGCGTCTTGTGCCTTGGCGGTTATGTGGCACAGTTTAGTTGTTTGAAGAATAATTATAACTGGTGGCACGATTATTTTGCGGATTCATTCTAAGTCATGCTGAACGTCAATAACGTATACTACACTGTCACTGCTGTGATTGGACGACATCGGTTTTGTCGACTACAAGCCAGTAATTAATAAGGAAATAATTCGTGAGGTTATCATGTGCCACAGGATTGTATAATTGAATGAGTGAGATGAAAAAGGAAAGTATTCCACTTTTCACTGAAAATTAATTGATGTAGTTAAGTTGTACATTATACAGTACCTGTCTAAAGTTTAAGACCACCATGTAAATTCATCAAATGGCTCATAGGACCTAAAGTTTTACATCAATATTGACTCTAATTTTTTGAATATCCTTACACATATTAGAAAAGAATTCCCATATTGCAAACTGTAATATTGTAGTTGCAAGAAAATCTTTAAAACTTCATAACTCTTAAATCAAACATAGCCTATCATTGCGGCTGTGGGGATTCTTTTTTATATGAGTAAGAATATTACATAATAATTAGAATCAATATTGCGGTATTACTTTAGGTCCTATGAGCCTTTGAATGATTTTACATGGTGGTCTTAAACTTAAGACCGGTACTGTATGTAGCATCACCGATTGAAATAAATAAAGAAAATATTATATTCATCCTTACACCACAATAGGACTTTGTATTTCGAAGTGAGTTGTAAAAGGAAATCGTTTCCTTCTTAAACTCAGCGTTGTGGTTAGATTGCTTATTTGCCTCGAGAGTAGCTGCAGCAGTGTTTCTATTGTTAGTGTAGTCTACAGTGATGCACAGTAAATGTACAACATGTGACATTGTATCTGTATGATTAATACAGTGTAGGTGCGATAACATACAACATGCTATTCTTGTAATTAACAGCACTTGTAATATGAAAACAAATCTGTAAATTATGGTTTTGGGCTTAAGAGTGCCCGTGACTCATTGAGATTTAAAAGGTAAACATTCAACATTGATTGCATGAAAGTTTCTGTACATAAACGGCAGCATGTTTTTCGTGCAATGTTCCATTTCCTTAAATCCTAACAAACCAATACCTAACAGAAAGTCTTCCCATTCAACCTATAGGTAATGGCAAAACGGGTTTTTCCATTTTCCTGAAAGTTGGCCAAAGTGGACTCTTTCCTCCATTTTTCATCTCACCCTTTCAGTTAGAAGTGAATGGACAATTGACTGTGGGGATTGCGTTTATGCTATCGATAAGTCTAGGTTTCTGCCGGATGAACCTGCGGAATCCTCCTCCCTCTAATCACAACCGTTCAGTAGGTGCACCAAAGTTAGCATAACCCAAGTTAAATGGGAACACACCAATAACTGTACAGAGTGATAGATATAGCGATTGAAAAATTAACTGCTTCTTAGGTGCCAATGGGTCGTGTACGTATACGACTGTATTTTTTGTTGTTCCCATTTGACTAGGCCAATGGTAAGTCATGCACATGACGACAGTAGGTTTGCAAATCGTGTGAGATTGTTGACTGCTCGCACCCCAACCATGTAGGGCACTGCGTGCTAGAACGTTATGGACAGTATTTTATCAATAAATATTTGCTCTCTACCAACAGAAAAATAAAAACGGACAATACATCATTTTGAAGGCTAACATGCGGTCAACATTTTTTTCCGGCAGGTTAGATTCTTGAAAATAATTATGCACCAACTTGTTTTAATGCCGTATGTGCACATATGCAGCTCTGCTTCAGGGATATCGGCAGAGAGTGTTTGTGAAGAGGAGTCACAAGTTTGACTGGGCCAATCAGAACTAGGTTACTGCGACCCCACACGTCTGTGATTGCCTGGTGGGACCCCAAGACGCAGAGAGTTATGGCCATGCTCTCTTGTTCCTATGTTAAGAGTGCGTCATAGATAAATAAATGCTGAAAACATCAAATTATTTATACGCTTTTTTCGAAGCCAATAAGGATAAAATACTCAATGACAATCCTAGATAATGGTATTAGCCAACTTTATGAGTAAATATTTATCCAGAATTACTGATTCGTTACGCGTGATCTCTTGCGCCGCAGTTAAATGCACGAGGTTCCGGCGTCAGAGATTGTGCTTCAGAAGTTCCTTACACTGGAAACAATTTTGTTTAAAACGTTGGCTAAAACTATTGTCTAGGATTGCTATTGTTTACTTTTCGCAAATTGGCTTCAAGAAACCTACGATTATAGGATCTTTGAAAGAACTGTGCAATGGGAGTGCATGACTGGATTTAGTTTCTTGGACATACTCCATTGCAACTCTTGCTGACTAAAGTATACTCTGCTTATTTATGGTTTCCTATTATTTGTTTAGTTTTCTTTAACAGTCAATCATTTGCAATGGAGTATTGTAATTGATTATTTTGCTTATTTATGTATATATATATGTATATACGTGTTCTTGTACATAATCATTACTTTATTTGAATGTAGGCACCAAGTCTTCCACAATACCACAGCTGAAACTCACAATAATGTAATCGAAATAGTGTTGGTAGTAAAAATGTAATTTATTTCAATGACAAAGAAAATGTAATGTTTAATCATA